>VMBQ01003040.1:88754-110836 GCA_007657795.1 Dreissena rostriformis
TATCTTGAAAAAATGCTTTTTAATATAAGCTTAGAGCTTTATCTCCATTAACACATGAGCCAGAGCCATGAAACTTGCCATAGTTGTTCTCAATCATCTGGGGGTGCTTCACATTCAACACCCATAATCCTAGGGGCTAAGGTCAAGGTCACACATTGAGGTCAAAGGTCACAAATTTGATGAATTATTCATTATTTAGTCATTCCTTTACTATGCATCAAGGGATTCTGTAATAACTGTCCACAATTGTTCTCCATTATCTAGCTGAGTGTCAAATATAAGATCCAGGTTGCTAGGGTCATGGTCAAAGTCACACACAAAGGTCAAAATCACACATTTTGATTAAATATGCCTTATTTGGTAAGGATTCTACCATACTAAAATGGATTCTCAAAATGTCCTGATGTAATTGTTCTCAATTATCAGGCAGTGCAAGACCTATGTGTTTTTGACCAAAGTCAAGGTCACACATCAAAGGTCACACATTTGTAGAAATATTTATTATTTAGCCATTATTTTACTATGCATCAGTGGATTCTGTAATAACCTTCCATAATTCTTCTCCATCTTCTTCCTTGCTGTGTGTAATATGTATAATTCATGTCTAGGTTTAAGGTCAAGGTTCATGTCACGGGTTAAGGTCAAAGTCACACAATATACTTCATGTAAGGTCATACGATTCACATCGAGGGTCAAGGTTACACAAATGCTTCATGTAAGGTCGTACGCTTAACCCCTAAACTGACCACCATTTTTTTCCAGAATTATGTATACATCTTTGTACTTAGAAATTACAGGTTAGAGATTTTGTGCTCCTACAAGGGAGAGAATATAGACGCTGACTTGTCTGTCCTTCCTTCTCTCATAATTATCCCCCGCCAAAGGCGGAGGCATAAAGAATAATGTGGCGTATTACAGGTTAGAGATTTTGTGCTCCTACAAGGGAGAGCATATAGACGCTGACTTGTCTGTCTTTCCTTCTCTCATAATTATCCCCCGCCAAAGGCGGAGGCATAAAGAATAATGTGGCGTCCGTCCGTTCATCTGTCAGTCCGTTCATCCGTCCGATTTGCACCCACTCTTAAACAAAATGTATGTGGCGAGGGATATCCATTCAACGAATTGCTTGTGTACATAACATCTGTCGTTTCTTAATAAATTTTAATCACGTACTTTTGCGAATAAACGAATACGCATAAATTTAGTGTAATGTTTATTCGAATATGTTTGGTTGTTTTTTATGTACATTTATGATTAATATTTATATAATTGTGCTTCTTGTAGAGAAATGCAAGAGCCATTATGACACCAATCTATATTTTAAATACTTAGTACATCGTCCATCTGTTTAGTAGCCTAGTCCTTACTTGATGTTTATTTGAGCTGCATCCTGGGAAAACTGGGTTTAACGCATGTGCGTAAAGCGTCGTCCCAGAGTAACCTGCATGCTTTTGAGGGACAACACCTTCCGCTTTTATGATATTTTTCTTTTACATGAAGTGTCTTCTAAACGAAATTCCAATCTACGCGGAATGTGTCGCCTGTCATTAGCCTATACAGAATGTACAGGCTAATCTGGAACGACACTTTTCGCACATGCATTATTCCCAGTTTTCCCAGAACGCGGCTCGTTTGGTTTCTCTGGCAGAAAGTTTTGTTTTATTGATGAAGAACAAGACCGAAACAAGAATCTAGAGAACCAAATGTTGAATAATGTGTTTCAACGATTAACACAAACAACTAAAGAATCATGAACAGATATTAAAGGGACTTGTTCACAGATTTTGGCATATTTTGAAGTTTCTCAGTTAATGCTTTAACTTGATAAATGTAAACATCGGAACTAAATAGCTCCAGTATAAAACAAGAAAATAAATTAAAGAAAGAAAGTTATCCACATCGGTACTGGAACCACTGACCCTTGGAGTAAAAACCTAGCAATTCTCGTAATGTCACAAAGTATAACGATAACAACAGAACTCTCCAAATTATTCAATCGTTTCGCGTTTGTAATGCTTTATACTTTTCAGGTTTTAAAATCGTCAAAAGATGCATATATTGGATATTTTAGAGCATGGTAAATGTTCAGTACTACTGTTTCCTCGCAAATATAATAAATGCAACGAAAACTTGCAGATCTGAAACATTTGTTTCAATTTTGTCAATTAACCAAAACGTGAACAAGTCCCTTTAAACCACTGACATTGGAGTCATACCAGTAATTCATTGTTCAGGACCAATAATGATAATAAACAAGCAGATAATTAAATAAAATATACAAAAGTTAAATGCTTAAGTCAAGTCATCCCGGGATACCAATAGTATTGAACAATATTGATATTCATTGTTTTATCATGGACTTTAATCGGCTGAGGATTTTCTTAATTCGAACAAAATCCAATGGAATCTCAAGTTATACACGCTGTGGATATTTTTGTTTGTACCAGATTTTATGTGAAATCCTGTTTCTTAAATTAGCCTTATGAAACACTCATGATTCCTATCGATACCAAGAAGTTTTGTCTGTTTTGCCCCCATCAAGGTGTTTTGTCAGTCATTCACAAATGGAACACAGTTCCATTATATATGTGAATTCATTCTTTGATTTTGTTATTTGTAGATTCCAAATTAATTTTGTAAATCGTTATTATATATTGCATTGAAGGTATATGTGATAACATGGTTAAGACATGTGGTGGTATTTTTTTACATGCTTTTACATTCTTTGTACTTATTAATTGTAAACAGGGCTGCAACAATTTGCAAAACTGTATATAAAAGAATATAGTTATCATACCTATTGCTATACATAATTGAAAATCGCCATAACCACATCGTACTTCATAGTACATGATCACTTTGAACATATTAGGTGTAGGTCTAATGTCAATAATGTGTCCATTAGTTAACATAATGTGTTGTTGTATTGAGGGATTTTTAGAGTCACTACCATAAATGTATCGGTAATTTTATACGTTTCTAATGGTACTTTTAAACATATTTTAAAAATAGTTTATATACACCTAACCATGATTTTATCACAAATGCATTTACTTTCTTAGAAAGCAATAAAACATGCAAAAGTTACTCATACTAATACAGCTTGTATTTTGCAATATTGATGTAGCCCTATATGAGTCAAATGTTTAACATTCCATGTGTTTGTAGATATGCGTTGTGATCGCTGTCGTAAATTGTTCACTTTGCACACTGTTTTTGAGCACCCAAGTTTTACATTTGTTCCCTTACTAAACACCATTCGTTGTTGATCGTTGGCTTCTGTGTCTGCTATTTAAAAAGTGCAAAATATCTGCTTGTACAACCTTATTTTGTATTACCTTTTATATCGTCCTGTATACTTTATTACAATTTACTATCCATTCCAGTTTATTTCTAGATGGAGACTACATGTATATGTTATAAGTATGTAGATATATTATTATACAAATGTGAATATTTAAATGTGCTTTCAATAGAATGTATATTACAAGTTAACATATATATTAAACCCCAAGAACCTTATACTGGTTGTGTTGGTCCCTTTTCCAATATACTTCGTCAGTTCCAACTGTTCTCCACATTTCATTGCTAAACCAGACCTGCTAGTTCATTTGGAGGTATTTAAGAATCTTATCCTTCGAGTTGGTAGCGCTTGGATACAAACATTGAACGCGGTTCGATTCCCTCCACGAGAAGCGGTCATTCTTTATGAAATCATTTCTGGCGGGAATTTGCCATTCGTCATGAAATCATTTCAAATGCAAATCCCTCCCTCTCTATGATACAAGTAGGGCAGTTGTCAGCTACTGGCATAAGTATGTGTCCTGAAATAACCAAGCAACCATAGGACAATTTTGAGTAGGTTAATTGATCGCCGTGAAATGCCTTTAATATTGTTGAATATTGGAGAAAAATCCAAATAAATAAATATTGGTCCACTTCATAGATTTGTAAAGTGCACTACATACAAAGGCTACCACGTTTATTGCGGTTTACAAATGTTAAGAGTTGATCAGATGATACTGATGGCAGATTTCAACATAAGTACAGGATGATAATTATCAGAATTATTACACATAAGAACAGCTTAACTGTCCGTTGTGCATGTCCAAGACATAGTGCAAATTTCGTTTTAATTCAAATTTTATTAATTGCTCCACGAAATTCCTGCGGGGCAGTGAACACTGATGCCTCGCTTCTTTTTAGTTAAGCTTATTTTCCGCTATGTTCTGACCGGCTCTTTATGAATTATTTTCTGAAACGGTGTACGTGTACTTACTTTTTAAGCTGTTCGCTTGCGAACAACTATGGTTACCAAAAAATTGGTCATAGCAAGATATCAAAACGATTTACCGAACAAAGAGGTACTGTTTAATCATTCATGTCAGAGATATCTGTTGTTCAAATACATTCGTTCACACATTGGCATACAATGTGAATAATATGGTAAATGGAATAATGTTGAACTGATCGTAAATAGCAAGACAGGCAATAAACACATTATGGTGTATGCTTGTTGCGGGAGAGTACATTTATGTATAATTAAAATGGTGCATTATGCTACGTCATCTTCACATGGTATTTCGCGCAGTTATTCATAATCTAAGGCTATAAATTGATCAGGTAAAATGAAACTTCTGTCAGCGATTACCTCCCCTAACTGTTAATAGCGCGTTACGCTTAGTAACAGCCAACTCTCTGTTCGGATCTTAGAGGTTATAATGAACAGACTTAAATGTATAAGTTTCTCCCCAATTTTACAAGCACATTATACACGCAATTAATAGCGTTTTTTTTTCATAGTAAAAGTTATCGACATCGTTCATAGCGATGTCTTCTGACAAAACAAACTTCAGCTACACAAGCAGCCGAAAATGTGTAATATAGTATCATACAAAATAATTCACACACTTTATGATGGAACTGACGATTAATTTGACTTCATACTCAAACTATCCGACTACGGACCAATACGATGTCCTGCCACATATCTTGAACATATTTAGGTCATTTTGGAGATCATCCAAGGAATTATCAGGTCGGCCTGAGTATCGAACAGCGAACTAACGCAAAGGGAGCTTAAATTGGCGAAAATGCTAAATTGGTCATAATCTTATTACCTTCATGTTTGTATTAAATACCTCGTATTTTTCTAACAGCTATCCTTGCACTTACAAAATTGTATTATTTACGTAAGCAATTACTTAAATATTAAAGATCAAATTTACATTGAGACATCTAAAATATTCGGTAGATAAGAAAAAAAAATTACAGTAGCGAAGTGGAAACCTATCTCAATTGGTCGATACACATCTTGAGTAGACAAATCTACGGAGCGTTCAATTAAAAAAAAACTAGACGTTTTTTTGTATTTAGGAAACTTATTTAATGTGTGCTTTGTGTGTAAACCATACGCGAGTATAACATTTCAAGAAATATATACATGGAGACTAAGTTAAAGGTGTAAAGGTATCTTATTTAAAGAAATTTCTAAAACAACGCTGTCGACAAAATTAAGTAGAGAAAACTATGGAAAACAGCAATTTAAGCCGAGATACATTAAAGGCGACCAATACTGCGGCGGGCACGATCGCGCAGAGCGAGAGCTCCACCGGTACGGGCACTCACAGCAAACTAAAACTGCTTGGTCTGCGGCATAAGATAAAATTATCGACATTTGTCGGCGGATCCTTGTCAAAGGGTGACTCAGAGTCCCAAATCACCAAGCATTTCGAAAACACGTACAGAACCGAGCCAACGAATGGGACGCGATTTAAGACAAAGTCGGCAGAGGACATCATTTCTAAGGTACTGAACGCATATTTGAAGGGTAAGCCCTATGACTCGAAGAAGTTTCCGAATTTGGCCAAAAGTCTAGCCGAGTTGATCAAGGAAAGAGTGAAAAACTCCGGCTGTGAGAGGTACAAAATAGTTGCTCATGTGACAATTTTAGAGAATAAAGGCCAGAGTTTGCGTCACGTGAGTAGAAGCTTGTGGAACAAAGACACTGACAACTACGCTACGGTCAGTTTTGAAGGCAGCGGTTTCACCGCCATTGGTTCAGTGTTTGCGACATACTATGACTAAACAGCCTCAACATATTTCAAGAATGAACGTATGCGAGAACAAAATCATGTTTAGAACCGGTACATGTTTCGACAGGATGAGGACAGGACAAACTGAACATTTGTGTCCGCACATTGAACGTTTGAAATACTGAGGACAAGATTATAACATGTAAATGTACTTTTTTTGAAACATAATCCATGCCTTAACTCCTAATTCTAACGTTTAGTTACGCATTTACATAATTATATGCACTTTCTATGGGGCACAATTTCTGCATAACATTATAATTTTTCTAACATATAGTTTCGCATTTACAATATTATGTTTATCACTATGAGTGATATTTTTTTATTATGTAAATATATATTAATATTTAAATAGTATCTCCTATTATGATATTCTTTCATGCGTATAAAATATTCTGCTTCCATATTATTTCCGTATATTAATTCTTTTATTTTAATCGGGATATGAGTTGTTTACAATCTATACAAGCATGATTGACAATGTGATTACTTACACATTAATCAAACGTATTTGCAATGTACACGTTTAATTCAGTTTTACGAATACAGTGCTCAACAAGCACGGATCTGAACAAAATATTATCAATACCATGACCTTTAGATTAATTAATTCATTTCGTGTACTTCGATGACCACGGATTATTCTCGACGTTTTAAATCCTTAAATGAAAATTAAGAACGATTTGGAATGAAAGTGCTATAAATTACAAAATAATAACAGCGACTGAGCACTACAAACTAAATGTTTTTTTTCAAAAATTGAGTAAAAGCTACGCTGACAAGTGGCATTGATAACCTATGTCTTTAAACATACATTTGCACTGATTGAGTGAATATCTCTGGCCCTGATTGAGTGAGTAAATACAATATCACTTTAATTAACTATTTGCATTGGTGCAAGATGTCGAACACCAGAATTGAGAAAGCAAATGTGAACTTATATTTGTTCTATAGCGGGAACATTTAAGTTCAAATACGACATTTACATAAAACATGTACTAGAAGTTCACTGGCTACTTGTGTTCCAATTTAATATTTAGGAATACGCATTCTAACAAGACTATAAGTTTATTCAAGTGCCATAATTCACACGTACTTCAAGCGATGTAGCTGGTTATTATGATTGATTGATTGATTTTTATTCAGGTTTAAAACACATAATATTACACATTATATAATGTATGGATATTATACTCAGTAAAGATTTTAAGCCCTCACATTGCGATCAAGTTAAATTATGATACGATTAATACTTGTTGAGTTAAAGGGTAGACAAGGTTCATTCGGCCTATTTTTATAAAACATGCACCATATTTTAGATGGTCACCGCTTCGAAAAGGTCGATTCAAATAATTGGGGGTTTCAAGACAAGTCTTCACGACTGCAAACAAAATGACTATTACCGGTATAGATATTACATTTAAATATATGTCAATAACGGATTGTTCAGTTAAACTTGAAGTCAATAAACTCTGATATCGCTAAGTTGCACGGTTGAATCATTTTTGTCAGAGATTTTAGTTCTTGAACTACATTCATTCACAAATTAACATGGAATAATGTTTAACGGATCCTAAATAGCAACACAGTCAATAAACACATAATTAGTTTTACTTGTCGCGGAAGAGTACAAGTATGCATGATTAAAAAAGTGATCACGGTTAATTATGACGGTGACGATGATGACGCTAAAGTTATGAGGATGTTGAATTTTAGTATGATTGTAATAATTGTGATTTTGATTACGATGACGATGTTAAATTATGACAACGACACTGATGATGATGACGACGACTTGGATAATGATTATGGAAAGATGAAATGAGGATGCAATAGGCACAACCAAAGTGCGTTTCATCTCACGATGTATTCAAATGTACTCCTTCAACGCACTGTGGTCGCTCTTTGGTTTTGAAGGACGAATTTGGGTTTACATCAAAGCGCGGTACTACAATGCCCTCCGTTAACACAATAGCGACCAACTGAAGTGCGTGCACCTCTAAGATTAATGATGTGATGTCAGTTTTCATTAACGCTATCTATTGTGACGTCTGTATTTTGATTTTAATCAAGATATGAAACGAACCTATTCAATCGTCAATGATTAGTTCTGACGTTTGCATATATTATCGATTATTGATCAACTTGATATGTATATAGGCTCGTTCAGAATGTAACAAAAAATCATTTTAAAATCGTTAAACTCGACAATAATGTTAACTATGTACTCTCAATTTGCAGTTAATGTCTGTTCACATATGCGAATACAAACAAATCAGGTTAATGGGATCCTTATAAAGTAATTTTGGAATCTTCGTGAACACTGATGTAACCTATAATTTTAACACATCCGTGTCTAGATTTCAGTGATGTCGTGAAATATATTTCATTTATAGACCGTTCTGCAACTTGTATTTGTTTGGCCACTGAGCTTCGCGGTGTTTTATTTGCGATTTTTCAGAATAATCTAACCCAAGTTTTGAACTTTGTAAATATCCAACGAAATGTTGAGTACATACCCCGTCAATAGACATGCATGATTAAATAGATCTCGATGTTCTCATTTGTAAAGAAAAAAACGTAAATTAAGCAAAATAGAAAACGTTCCGTCATGTCTTCAACATGCGAACGATCAATTGATCAACTGACAAACTGCGTGGCATTCCATTATATTGTCGTGTAGAGTCAAGATGTACACTGGGAAGATGGAAGTCGATGAAGTACATTCATGTTGCTAAATGACATGTGTATATTGCCTAATGACAACGCGATGTTGAAATACTACCATGCCATCCCGGTACATGACACATGCTTATGGCATAGTTTTATTCGTTACAAACATACTGCAACTTCGGTGCGCGTTTTTGCTTCTTATCATCTGTCGTTACTTGATATATTTTAATCACGTACTCTTGCATGTATACGAAAACGCATCCATTTAGTATCATGTTTATTCGCATATGCCCATTGCTTTTTAATTGGAACATTATACATTTCATGAACACTGTTCATTCCGATTTACGCATTAAAAATGGTAACATCAACAGATTTTTTGATCATCTCAACATTTCGGTTGTTCAGCTATGAAGTTCAGAGCAAAATCACCAACCAGTTAAAAGATTTTGTCATCACAAGTTTATTTCCATATTATATAATAGTATATTCTATCATGGTGAAAGAAATAAGCAATAAGCATATTGCAAGGCATGAAGAAACATGAAGTTAATCAAAAGTCACTTTCGTTAGAAACTCCATTGTCGAATACCTATTGGAAGTTAACAATATGGTTTCTTACATATAAAAACATATTTTTAATTTATCACGCGGTACATAGTAGGGCATTTTAATACAATATTTTAAATATTTATGCATTTTAAAGAACAATACAAAGTGTATGTTCTTATTCCTAGACTTTTACCAAAATAAATATCACGTGAATGACGGCAGAGCACTGTCTTAAAATAGCAGTATCGTTGGAACAAGATTTTCTACTTGGTACGAATATAATACTGTTGTACATGCTTTACTTGTATAACTGTTTTAATAATCAATTACACAATAGTGCCAACTGGTGATATACGTTACTTTTATTGGGACATAGATTTCATCAAATATCTATTTTACTAAATGACTTGTACAGGACGTCTTCCGCAATCATAAAACATTATGAGCCCTGTAATTTACATGCGCGTGAAATCTTTTGATGTATCTCACATATGCGAATTTCATCTCGATTACTTATAACAATGCAAAATATGACAGTTTATAATCATAAAACGTCCGTAAATTTTAAGTTAAACTAAAATCTTGGTGTCAGTTTGGGGTACTTTCAGTCAATTGTTTTATTAAGCAGATACACCTTTTACAGAAAAGCACCGTGAACGTTATCAGGATACGGGTCGGCTAACTCCTTTGAAAGATCGCTAGACTACCAAACCGAGGATCGTGTGGTTAGATCCATGAACCGTCCTCATAACTGTTATGGGGATTTGTCTTGAATAATTCTATCCACCATGTAACCTTCACTTTAATGTAAAAGGGCAGTTGTAAGTTAATAGGGTAGGCATGAACATTTTAAGACTGGTAAAGATGCTGAACTAGGAAAAGTGTGAGTAGGTTAACACGGACAGCCGTGACCTCCTACACGGTACCTTACGCAAGTTTTTTTGTGAGTTAGGTACTTGAATCAGTTGACTGTCGCCCTTTTTGGAGCACCTTGTCACACTGTGTTTCGGCTACACCAGAATTTAATTTCTCACCCATCAGACCTTCGCCGACAAAAGATATTTTAGTGCGGGATTCCGGAATGAATACTACCACTTGCAGGAGACGTTCTAGCGTCTTTTAATCAGTGTCCCTCTTTAAATGCAGCACACAGTGCACGACAAATCGGCTTAAAATCTGGCGCGAAAGACGATTATGGTTCGGTCTCACGGGGTTATCGAACTTGAGTGTGAATACATGCAGTCCGTTACCGCCATACCACGTATCCACATTCATACAATATTATAATAATAATTAATGTTGTGTTTTTTCTAAATGTTAGTAATTTCTATTAGATAATTCGTCTAGGACTGAGAATATACCGCCATACCACGTATCCACATTCAAACTATATTACAATAATATGTTATTATTTGCTAAATGTTAGTCATTACCATTTGGATAATTCGTCCAGGACTGAGAACACATTTCACACTTATCTAATCAGTGATATATTTTAACTAACATTACAATTATGTATTTTTGCATTCAGGATACATTATTGCACACATGGATCTCAACAATATGTATTCAATATGTATTCAAGATAGTTCAAGTACATATAACATATTAAAGCTTTGTATCAAAGATCTTTCCATAAACATTGATAGATCTGTATTTCAAGTTAGTGATGTCATTTTTATATACACGTGTGTGTTTGTGATTAATTATGGGCTAAAAGTGAGGTGTAACGCATCATTCAACCGGTTTAAACCCCCAATTTGTGTGTGTGTGTTTTAATGCGGTCACCCCCAGCTTTAATTATTTTTATGGTGTATGTCGCTGTGTATGTATTATCCTGTATTGATTAGGCAATCACTTGCCATAAATAAACGAGTAGCAGATGTTAATAAGAAATTCTCACTGGATAATATTTTTCGTAGTTTTATTATTCGTTCATATTTGTAATTGCTGCAGAGATTTGATAAAATGTGCTCGGAACCAGTCAAATCACTGCGCGGAGGTTGACCGTCTGCAGATTTCAAATGGACCGTTTTGTTTTGCAGTCAGATGACTGAAACCGTTTTGACCTGTTTTTTTCGTCACAACAAGACACAGCGAAGTGAAAACAATCACAAACATGTCTTTCAGATCTGTGATCATTTCTTGAACTTGTCCATCGCGTTTAAAATTTCAAAAGTCTTCTTTTTAACATGGCAGAATGTTTGACGACTGAATGTGCTGGCGAAAAGTTAGGGGTTTCAACTGAAAATGTTTACCCCACCCACATTGATAAATCCAAAGAAAAAGCTCACCTTGGTGTGAAGTCCCTTCAAAACGGGCTTACAAAGCACTCGTTCGAATTCAATGTTAACGGTCATGCCAAAAAGACAGAAAATGACACAGATTATGTTATGAATGATGTACCTTGCAATGAATGTGACGCAACAAATTATTCCACCTGTCGAGGTGATGCGGAAAGTAGCCTTAAAACAGACGTCTCATGCCTCGACTGTGAACAAACAGAATCCAAGACTGAAGAGTTGAATGATGCTGCATCTCAAATAAGTTCATTAACTATTGCTGATGGTGTTGTTGAACTGTATTCGTCAGATAGGGACATAGTGTGTGGAATTGAATACATAGTCTACAAATCAGAACTCCAGATGAAAGACATTATGAGGCTCATTACCAAAGATTTATCGGAACCTTATTCCATATACACATACCGCTATTTTATTCATAATTGGCCAAAGCTTTGCTTTCTTGTAAGTATGCATAGGTTATTTTTCTTTCTGTTGTAACAGTCTTCATGTATCGTCTAAGGTCCACAATTCGTGTCCATTCTTTGATCATGCCCGTTTTGTTTTGATCTCATCTGGTGCAAGATGTTCTCGTTGCATTTTCATTTTTAGTTAACTTGTACATGCTTATGTTAATTTACACACTTAAATCTAATAATAGGCTGACATACCAAAGATTTAATTCTTCAGAAGTGTAAAATTTAGCAATAAGTTGTCAATTCATAATTATTTACCCAATAAGACATACTTTACAACAAATAAGACATACTTTACAACAAATTTAGCTTAGTTTGAATCCTGTTGTCTTTTTTCACTATCATTATTAAGAATTTTATGAATGGAGATCATGTGACAATTAGTTGATAATCATGATTATCATAAAGTATATATCCCCTTTTGTTATTGAATTCCCCATCCAAAAAGCCCCGCCGCCATTATTACCACAGAGGTGAAACAAAATGTCTGCAGTAATGTCTTAGACTACTATTTTATCCATCATAAGTCACATTTTGCGACAATAGCCAATATTCATTTAAATATTATTTGTTCACCAATACAAATTATATCCATGTATTTCAGGCAATGGATGGCCAAAAGTGTGTTGGGGCAATAGTCTGCAAATTAGATATGCACAAAAAGATGGTTCACAGGGGATATATTGCAATGTTGGCAGTAGATGCAGAGTACAGAAGAAAGAAGATTGGTAAGTAAAGGGGTATACTGGAATCACCTTGGACGTCTGTCTGTCTGTTTGTGTATCCGTAGATACAAATTTGTCTGGAGAAAGTTCTCCTACACTTTTGAACATGCAATGTTCTAACTTGCTACCATTGTGCCTTATGATACGAAGTTGAGTATGTGCGATTTTTATCGTCCTTCACAAGTCAAGTCCATGTTTTCAACTTAAACTGTCTGAAACATTATTATTAAATTGGAGGGTCAAATAGTTACGATATGTGGACTTGTATTGCAAATAACAAATCTTTTCCTCTGAAACCACAATTCCCAAAGGTTTAATATTTGGGGTGCGATATTGTATTGTGGTTCTCTACAAACTAAAAATATTTCTCTTGTGGTCAAAACTGGCAGTGCCTCATGGTCAAATTTTGAATTCTTGTAACTGGTTGCATATTACTGCATGCTGCATTGTGAGTATTCACTGTATTGGATACTACTGTGACAAGTGTAACTGTGGAGTTTAATACCATGGGCACATAAGCCTTTTAGTAGAAGTGTTCATATGTCAATCCCATAATTGTAAAAATATCTGATTTGATTAGACTATTGGTTAATGCCCCAGTTTACTAAATGACAAAATCTTTTAAGCTTAAACTGAGTGAACAAGCAAACCACCATCCACCGATAAAAAAAAATAAAAAATAGAAAAAAAAAAAAACATAAAAAGTTTGCTTCTGCGAAGGCTTGACAGTCAGGATAGGGCCTTTTAAACTCTTATAATACCTTTTATATTTTTAATGTATGCATTGTGAAACAGGGGAAATAATCATGGAGAAGGGGAATAAATCCGGAATGTCTAGTGATATATGGTAATCAGGACCAGTATTGATGTCTGCATCTCAACTTTGGATAGTTTGAACTCTTATGTTTTCATTCTAAGTGAAAATAATAATTTTAGATTGATTTGATGTTATAAAGCAATTAAATGATACATATTTGAAATTCTGATTTGTCAACAATTTGCATGGATGAAGAACTAGCAAACTTTGCGTAAAATACTTCAATGACGATAATTTTACTAAAGCTATGTGTTTGTCATTGTAGAGCTGTGATAATATTAGTCTTGCTCTCTGAAAACTTGGCTTTATTCACTGCAGTTGCACAGGCTTATCGGGGACAACACTTTCCGCCTACACTGTATTTTCGTGTAGAAGAGATCTCCTATAAAAGAAAGAATCCATAGAAGCTGAAAGAGTTGTCCCTGATTAGCCTGTGTGGACTGCACATGATAATCTGTGATGAAACATTATGCACATGCATTAAGCCCAGTTTTCCCAGATCATGGCTAATAAATGCAAAATACAAGATTTCTGGATTCTGTTTTCTCTTTTCATAACAAAGAAGTCGTGTTTTATTTCAGGATCCCATCTTGTCTTGAAAGCCATAAAAGCCATGATTGCTGATGACTGTGATGAGGTGAGAGATTTACATTCACTTCAAAATTAGCCCAATACCACTCAGATACGAATTTGACGGTTTGTAGTACCTTAGAAAATCAAATACAATACCTTACTTAATAGTTTCAAGTTTTAAAGACTTTATTTTCAACCCTGAAATACTGATGAGCAGCTAACAGCATGAAACCTGAGCAGTCTGCAAGTAACCCGCAGGCTGTTCTGGTTTTATGCTGTTTGCATATAGCCATTTATAATTTGCTTCTTATCAGGAAAGGGTTAAAATGGTCATTTTAAAGAGCCCTCAAAAGAGCAACTTCTTGAAAAAAAAAATAGAATTTGACAAAATAATAATCGCAAATAATCACAGTTACCAATCCATGTATAAACTAAGAAATATTTTATGCTTTCTGACATAAAAATAATTTTATAAATGGAGCCCATTTGTTTGGCTCTTTTTAGCTCAACTGAGCACAATGTGCTCTTGCTCATGGTGAGCTTTTGAGATCACTTTTTGTCCATCGTGCATCGTCCGTTGTGCGTCGTCAATATTTACTTTGTTAACACTCTAGGGGCCACATTTATTTCCAATCTTCTTAAAAACTTGGTCAGTACATTTGGTCCAATGATATCTCAGCTGAGTTTGAAAATGGTTCGGGTCTGTTGAAAAACATGGCCACCAGGGGGCGGGGCAGGTTCCCTTATAGTGTTCTATTAGCTGTAGTAAAACAATTGCACTTTAAAAGTCACATTTTAAGTCCAATCTTCATGAAACTTGGTAGGAACATTTTTTTCAAATGATATATGGGCCGAGAGTGAAAATGGTTCCGGTCCATTGCAAAACATGGCTGCCAGGGGTGGGGCAATTTTCCTTAAATGGCTGTAGATAAACCTTGTTAACGATCTAATGCCATTTATTGGCCAATCTTCATGAAACATGGTCAGAACATTGGTCGCATTGAAATGTCGGCTCACTCGGCTGAGGTTGAAACTGGGTCATGTGAGCTATAAAAAAAGAGGTCACTAGGTCAACTAAAAAATCATCTTTATACTCTAGAAGTCACTTTCTTTGTCAAATCTTCATGAACCTTGACAGAATATTTGTTCTAATGATATCTCTGCTGAGTTCAAATAGAAGAATGGGCTGTAACATTGAATATTTATGTTTTGTAAAGTACTTTCATGATTTTGAACTCCATCTTGTCAGAATAGTTTAGTTTCTTAGGGTCTCAGGGGTGCGCCTTAGGGCCCTCTTGTTTATGTTGTTCATATTTGTGTATTTTCTTTACATGCTTTTAGACAGGTTTATTTACCAGGCATGATTAATGGCGCAGTTGGTTATAGGATGTCTCTATAGGATGTCTCTATTGGATGTCTCTATTGGATGTCTCTATAGGATGTCTACTTTCTTTTATACCTAATGATAAAATATGACATTTCTGCAGTGTAAAAACAGCAGTTAAAAGAACAAAATTGTTCTTTTCACCGGTGAAAAATAAATAAATTCCGAATTCCTTTTTCTATTTTAGATTATCATATCAAGATGTACTTCCCTTGTTTATATCCTTGTTTATATTTTTTCTATGATCACGAGTGAAATAAAATCGATATTCCACCGAATCCAACACATTTTCTTTTAATGTAATGCTTTTTTTACCATTTATTTACATTGTAAAAGAGTTTAACTGAAGAATTTCCCTGGAATAATGACGTCATTTCATCAACAAAATGACGTCATTTCGTCAACAAAAGGACGTCATTTCAATGTATTGAGGCACGGCAAGGGAGAGAAGGTCACTTTTCAACAAAAGGGAAATTATTATTAACTATTTTCTTGAAAAAGGGGCAAAAAAGAAAAGGAAAATTTGTTCATGTCAGTGTAAGATTGTTTGTTATTTCACTCTTGATCATAGAAAAATAATATTTTCACTCGTGGCTGCGCCACTTGTGAAAATATTTTTTTCTATAATCACTCGTGAAATAACAAACAATCTTACACTGACATGAACAAATATCCTCTATGTCATTACTTTGAATGTCTCCTAAGACATGGACTCATCACCCACTTGGACATTTATTTTTTTGCTTACTTTTTCCTTACTTGTTTCTCCCAAATTTCTCAAACATGTATTGTATTATTATACATCAACAGACTTGTGTATATTAAATTTCCATACACCTATCACTGTATAATTGAAATCCTATGTTCGAGTAAAACTCAAATGTTCCCATGTCATGTTGTGTTGCAGGTTGTGTTAGAGACAGAAATAACGAACAAGTCAGCGCTGAGACTCTATGAAAACCTTGGATTTGTACGCGATAAGAGACTCTTTAGATATTACCTGAACGGCGAGGATGCGTTGCGATTGAAACTGTGGTTGCGGTGATGATCCCTGTTTGTTTAAATAAGCAGTGCTCTGATAAAACCAGGTTTAGTACAAGTGCGTAAAGTGTCCTCCCAGATTACCCTGTGCAGTCTGCACAAGCCTATCATGGACGACACTTTCCGCTTTTATGGTATTTTTGTTTTGAAGGAAGTCTCTTCTTAGCCAAAATCCAGTTGAAGCAGAAAGTGTAGTCCCTGATGAGCCTGTGCGAACTGCACAGGCTAATGTGGGACAACACTTTACGCACATGCATTAAACCTTGTTATCTCAGAGCACGGCTAAAATGCTTTGGTGACAATTATTTTATTGAATAAAAACTGTTTGTTGTTCTTTTTCCATTTTAACACATCTAAAATAAACTCAGTCCATGTATGTTAATGTATGTATTAAAATGAATATATTTAAATGACATTTTCATTTGGTTTTGTTCTCTTTGCTCCATATCTACCAAGTTGAACTTCTGTTTGTAACCAATCACTTGGCATTGTTATATTGTTATCTGCAATGTAATATTGATCTTAATTGTTAAAAATAAATAGGTTGATTACTGGAACTTGCAGTGGAAAACGGACTCAATAAAAAACGAACAGCAGGACACATGTTTTTACAACGGTTAGAAGATTGGATAATTTGACTTTACATAACATCAGCATCAGTTTGGAAGTCTTATAATTATGCTTTTGTTCAGCTGTACGTGTGCTGTAAAGGTCTGCTGATCTCATGATGCTCATAACATGTTCAGTACAGACTTTTTCAATGGTAACTATCCTAAAATATGAGTCTCGGTCTGGGAAAATTGGGCTTAATGCATGTGCGTAAAGTGTCGTCCAAGATTAGTCACGATTACTCGCTCAGGCTCATCAGGGACTATTCTGCCTAATGTGAATTTACCATTTTCGTCCCTGAGTAGCCTGTGCGGACTGCACAGCCCAATCTGGGACTCGTATTATGCACATGCATGAAGCGCCATTTTTCCATAGCGAGGCTCAAATGCTTAAGGATTTTGGAAAGGTCTGCTCATATCCTTAACTTAAGGGTTCTAGAACAATCTATGGAAGCAGAATAATGATTATAATCTTTGTGGAGATACACGTGTAAATAACTTTCAGAAAAATCCCGATTCATGAGAATCGGTGAAAAGGCCATATTGAGATCTTAACGCAGGAAGATCAGGCAGTTTTAGACAGATTTTGTCACCACTGCTTTTTTTGGTATCTTTGAGTCACGCTCTGGGAAAACACGGCTTAATGCATATGCATAGTGTCCCAGATTAGCCTGTGGGGAAAGACAGTTTCCACCTTAAATTAACTGGATTTTTGATAAGAAGAGACTTCCTTTAAAGGTAAAAAACAATAAAAGCGGAAACTGTTATCCCTGATTAGCCTCTGGGATGACACTTAACGCTCATGCATTAAACCCTGTTTTACCAGAGCATGGCTCATTTATGGATAGAACAATTTTCAAATTTAAGAATGATACATAAAAGAACATAAGCTTTCTAGGCAGGTTTGGATTTAAACTGTCAGTAAAATGTCGGACATTGTAACAGCATACATGATAAGAATTGGAATGAAAAAATGATTTTGAATGGTTATATCTCACTGCAATCTCCACAAGAGTCTGTCCATCCTTGAACAGAGTTAGTCAAACTGTAAGAGATTCAGAGAGCATTTCTAGAATACTAGCCCGTGTAGCTGGTGAAAAAATCCATTATATAAATATATGGGATTTTATGCTGGTCAATTGTTCAAATAGTAAAACTGAGGGACTAGTGTTATGACGATAGGAGGGGCTTTGAGAATAATGCAAAATAGCGCAGACCACGATACTGATACATACTCATGGAACATTCAACAAGTGTGATACATGTGTTCCTTTCATTATATACACTCATTCTCAGTGAACATTTTTAAAAGGTATATAATAAATAGTTGTATTTGATTGATGTCTTTTGTGCCAGTAATAGTTACGAGATATCCAGACTTTGTGGACATGGACGTTTGCTGAATCTGCATGAAACTTTTAATAAAATGAAACCTTCTTCAGAATAGCAATATAGTGAGTTATGATTCTTTATGTTGAATAGGTTGTTAAACAATTTGGTTCCAAATGTCTTAGTTCATTATGCCCCCTTTCGAAGAAAAGGGGGTATATTGCTTTGCACATGTCGGTCTGTCTGTCTGTGTGTCTGTCTGTCTGTCTGTCCGTCCACCAGGTGGTTGTCGGATGATAACTCAAGAACGCTTGGGCCTAGGATCATGAAACTTCATAGGAACATTGATCATGACTCGCAGATGAGGCCTATTGATTTTGAGGTCACTTGGTCAAAGGTCAAGGTCACGGTGACCCGAAATAGTAAAATGGTTTTTGAATGATAACTCAAGAATGCATACGCGGCCAACAGGGCAAACTCTGAACAATAGTACTGAAGCAACTGGTCTGTAATCCTAAATCTATAATTATCAGTTCAATGAAACATCATTTTTTTAGTGAAATACAGTGGATCAGTAAAAATATTATCAGAATATGAGATTTTTTGTATATTTTGTATATTAAATATTGTGTTAATGTTTAATTTTGTTGATTAATTTAAATATAAGCAAGACAGGGGAGGTAANTAACTCTTATAATAATGCTGATAGAGTTATGTAGCTTGACCTACATATGTGCCATGTTGCCGTAAAAAAATGATTCAAGTTTGAGTTTATTTTTATTTTTTTAATATTAAATATTAATAAAAATTAACCGGACGCCAATGCCGACGCAGACACCGCTCAGGTGATGACTAAGCTCATAATTTTGTCAAAAGAGTTATGCACCTTGACCTACACAATTGCCTTGTTGCCATAAAGAAGTATTCCAAGTGTGAGTTAAATATCTTTGATAGTATTAAAGTTTTAGAAATTTAACTACATATTCTAAGTTAAAAAGGGGTAAAACTTAAAAAATATTGTTGACAGAGTTATCCAGTTAGACCTTTACGAGTGTCTTGTCCCCATCAGGAAGTAGTCCAAGTCTGAATTGATTATCTTTGATAGTATTCAAATTATTGAACTTATTAAAAAATTTAACCCGACATTCTAATTTAAAAAGGAGCATAACATTAAAAATAATGCTGACAGAGTTATGCACCCTGACCCACACAATTGTCTTGTTGCCATAAAGAAGTATTCCAAGTTTGAGTTAATTATCTTTCATAGTGTTAAAGTTATTTGACTTTATAAAAAACTTTAACCAATGCCGACGCCGGGGCGAGTAGTATACATTTTTCTTTGAAAAGTCGAGCTTAAAATGATGTATATGTGATTGCACTCATTTAACATACTTTTAAATAACAGTGTTTTTGTTACAATTATTTCGTGTACACCTTCACAACTAGAGACAAAATTCTGATTACAATACAATAAACAATAATTTCAATATAATACACAATACAATAATAATAGTAAAATACAAGCATGAACAGTGCATAAACAGCAACGTAAACATGTATGTATATTGATAGCAATATATAAATATGCACACGTTTTTCATTACGAAAAGTCAGTTTAATACCCAAATTTGAAAATATTCAGAATTTGCCACCATTAACTTACTATTTTGTTCTAAAATGAATTTTGCTTCATTCTGGCATTTTAACAATGTATTAAAAACAAGAGATGTGTTCTTCAGAAACACAATGCCCCCTACTGGGCCGCTTTGAGAAAAAAAAAGACCTTTGACCTTGAAGGATGACCTTGACCTTTCACCACTAAAAATGTGCAGCTCCATGAGATACACATGCATTTAACTTTTTTTTTTTTTTACCTTTGACCTTGAATGATGACCTTGACCTTTCGCCACTCAAAATGTGCAGCTTCATGAGATACACATGCATGCCAAATATCAAGTTGCTATCTTCAATATTGCAAAAGTTATGACCAACGTTAAAGTTTTTGGACGGACACACAGACGGACGGACTGACAGTTCAACTGCTATATGCCACCTTACAGGGGGCATAAATAGGAAAACTGCATGTATATCTACTGCATAAAATGTAACAGCATGATGCATCAATAAATTAAGATTGCATATTTGAGGTTACACTGGGCAACTAAAAAAGAATGAATGTGTCGAAAAATAAAAATATATTTCAATAAAGTTCATTCTAAATTTAGACACAACATTTTAGGCGAAACTTTACAACTGAAAAATTATGAAAACAAAATGTGTTTGAAATTTCAATTGAAGTATGTTCATTCTTAAACTTAACAAACACACTTCCTTAATCGTGATCTAACAAATACATGCTTATGAGTGATGCTCTTGCTTTTTATCTCAATTTATTTATAATTATCTTTAAATTGGCTGTTAAAAAAAATAAAAATTGAACCATTTCACAGTTTTTATGATAATGAGTAACACCATAACTCAGAGTTCTAGAAACATTTCTGTAAATAATCCCCATGCATTGTTCAACGTCCCATAAAATCTGCCCGTCTAATGAAGGAATCTGGGTATGACGGTGAAGGGTTGTACCGGGCTGGAAGACTCGAGGTCAAGGGCCGTCATCTGACAGGTCACTGCAGCCTCCGGCTGACCTAGTGCTTCCAACACAACCCCGAGACTGTACCTAGTAGAAACAGACAGAGATATCGGAATAAAAACACATCTTAACATTGGGAGAAAAAGTGAGCCATGCTCTGGTAAAGCTCGGCTTAATGCGTGTGCTTAAAGTGTCTGCACAGGCTTATCTGGGACAACACTTTACCCACATGCATTTAGCCCACTCCCCCCCCAAAAAAAACTATAACAACGTTGAGCAATTCTTTATTATTATACACAATATTTTACGGAAAGAAAAGGGCTGTGTTTTTCAATAAAAGCAAAAATCAAAATTTGTAAGATCATGTCATTATCAAATAACAAGAGCACCGTCAAGCGGATGCCAACGCTCGGCTGTGGGTGCTTGGATTTTGTTTTTTTGACCTTTGACCTTGAAGGTCATCGACCTTGACCTTTTCACAACTCAAAATGTGCAGGTCGATGAGATGCACAGGAAAAAACAAAAAAAAACATTTTTTTTTATCTTTGACCTTGAAGGATGACCTTGACCTTTCACCACTCAAAATGTGCAGGTCCATGAGATACACATGCATGCCAAATATCAAGTTGCTATCCTCAATATTGCAAAAGTTATGGCCAATGTTAAAGTTTTCGGACGAAAACGACGACGACGCGGAAGATGAGAGGGCTATGACAATACCTCGGGTTTTCTTTGAAAACAGCTGAGCTAAAAATTGCATTGTCATTGATTAATGACCAAAAAACACTTATTTGTCATTTTGATGTGAATCAGCATGGATAAAATAGTAACAAGGGCTGTTTGTAAAACATGCATGCCCCCTATATGGGCTGTCAGTTGTAGTGGCAGCCATTGTGTGAATAGGTGGTGGTGGTGGTGGTGGTGGTGGTGGTGG
>VMBQ01003041.1:0-40434 GCA_007657795.1 Dreissena rostriformis
TCGCGTGTCAACATCCGGTTTTGTAAAACTAAATAACGGCTTTAACACAATCTATTTTTTTTGTATTACTCAATCCGATTGGTTGTCCACGGACAACTTAATTGAAAAAAATCAGTTGCTCGGACAAGCAAATGTACGACTCGGGCAAATCGGACATTTGATTTCGCCACCCCTGCATATAAACAGGAGTCGAATAGCTGTGTTGTTATTAGTTCTGTTTTAGATATGCATCATGTATTTAATTTATGTGATTAAGAATACTGTTTTGATTGACTATCCAAACAACTACGAGCTAGCGTTACTCAGTTAAGAACTTCGGCCGTGTCACTGAGAACTCGAACTGGAAGATTTGCGTATCGGAATACCCCAAAGAAACGAACGAAATTGTCTTTCTTGTAACGAAGTAGATATCGAGGTCGAGTTTTGTATGTAAATGTTCTTCCTACGCTGCGATTTGACATAACTATTGAAATCGATGTAATAAGGTCAATATACCTTCTGTTTACGAATTAAACCAATTTTTAAATACAATTGATACACGTGATACCACAAAAGATCTGATTTGTAATGCGTATACGGGAGCTTACCGGGTTTAAGTGAGGTGAGTTGGAACTAAACTTCAAATATGGCGTCGTTTTCTTGTTTTTCGTGAAGGAGTAGCGGCTATTTTCACCCGGTAAGCCAGTTTATATTTATATTTCTTTTAAATGAATAAGCCCTTTCGGCTCTACGGTGTTTGCGCTCCCCTTGGTATATGTCATCTTTCGAAAATTGGGATATAAAAGATATGTCACGTGAATTCTTAAACATTGAACTTAAGTTACAATTGCGCTTATATGAAAACAAAAATGTAATTTGGTTTGTATGTGAATCTCTTTAAAAGGAATATATAAATACTAGAAACAATAATTAAACAAAGTGGGAAAATGGACCTTTAGATGCATGAACAATTTTGATAGTTTCAAACAACACATTTTTACAAATGTAAGTTATTTTGTGTCTAAAATCGGGCTCTGTGATTGTGAATTAAAGACGTGCTTCGAGATTTAGGCGATGTGAACAACGAATAGAACCGAGTCAAATATGTATGTGTTAAACACGGACATTTCAAACAGATTTCATCTTTTGAAGTGTGTTTGTGTACTTGATGAAGATGACTTAACTGAGAGGTAACTTCCTTGTTATCGTTGCCTTTGTATTTTTTTTTTCAAAATGAACAAACAATATATGCCACACCCGGCCATTGAAAGACACCGTTCCGCGGAAATTAAATACACAATGGACTGGCAATGTCGAAGGCACTCTTCCGGGTTGACGGGGTGAATGCAGATGCCATAAGATAAACTACTTTTCCATTAGTATACTCGTATATTTGCCACGACTAATGATATTTTTGTGAGAAGTTCAACGGATTATTATATAGAGAATATATGGTTGGTGACTTTTGATATCATGTGATATCAGACGAGTCTGATATGGCGTAGGAAAAGGCGAGGCTTGCCGAGCCTTTTCACACGCCGTATCGGACGAGTCTGATATCACATGATATCAAAAGTCACCAACCATATATTCTATTTATAATAATCCGTTGAACTTCTCACAAAAATATCATTAGTCGTGGCAAATATACGAGTATACTAATGGAAAAGTAGTTTATCTTATGGCATCTGCATTCACCCCGTCAACCCGGAAGAGTGCCTTCGACATTGCCAGTCCATTGTGTATTTAATTTCCGCGGAACGGTGTCTTTCAATGGCCGGGTGTGGCATATATTGTTTGTTCATTTTGAAAAAAAAAATACAAAGGCAACGATAACAAGGAAGTTACTTCTCAGTTAAGTCATCTTCATCAAGTACACAAACACACTTCAAAAGATGAAATCTGTTTGAAATGTCCGTGTTTAACACATACATATTTGACTCGGTTCTATTCGTTGTTCACATTGCCTAAATCTCGAAGCACGTCTTTTATTCACAATTACAAAGCCCGATTTAAGACACAAAATTCCTTAATTTGTAAAAATGTGTTGTTTGAAACTATCAAAATTGTTCATGCATCTAAACGTCCATTTTCCCACTTTTGTTCAATTATTGTTTCTAGTATTTATATATTCCTTTTAAAGAGATTCACATACAAACCAAATTACATGTTTGTTTTCATATAAGCGCAATTGTAACTTATGTTCAATGTTTAAGAATTAACGTGACATATCTTTTATATCCCAATTTTCGAAAGATGACATATACCGAGGGGAGCACAAACACCGTAGAGCCGAAAGGGCTTATTCATTTAAAAGAAATATAAATATAAACTGGCTTACCGGGTGAAAATAGCCGCTACTCCTTCACGAAAAACAATAAAACGACGCCATATTTGAAGTTTAGTTCCAACTAATCTCACTTAAACCCGGTAAGCTCTCACGTGTATCTATTGTATTTAAAAATTGGTTTAATACGTTAACAGAAGGTATATTGACCTTATTACATCGATTTCAATAGTTATGTCAAATCGCAGCGTAGGAAGAAAATTTACATACAAAACTCGACCTCGATATCTACCTCGTTACAAGAAAGACAATTTCGTTCGTTTCTTTGGGGTATTCCGATTAGCATATCTTCCAGTTTGAGTCCTTAGTGACAAGGCTGAAGTTCTTAACTGAGTAACGTTAGCTCGTAGTTGTTTGGGTAGTCAATCGAAACAGTATTCGTAATCACATTAATTAAATACATGGTGCATATCTAAAACAGAACTCATAACAACACAGCTATGCGATTCCTGTTTATATGTATGCATTTTAACGGGTTTTAAATGAGTTTTTAATGTAACAACATCGACGGAGTTTGAATTATTTAAACTGTAAGATTTAACAGCTTTCTTACATAAGAAACTTGGATGGCAAGTCCGTTATTGCAATCATATAAACTTTGCTGGACAATTGTTTGTATAATTATGTTTTCATGTGCGTTTATTTCGAACCAGGATTTAATGATTCTTACATATTGATCAACAAAGAGCGGATATCTACCGAATTCGTTATGAACTACAGCGTTACATACTTTTGTGTTCGACGTTTTGAAGTCGTTTGCATACAAAAGCCTCGAACAGTTGGCATTGGTTCGTACTTAAGGTCAAACTGCTTACATTTGTTAAATACAATATATTCGTTGCTTTAAGTACGTTATCACATGGGTGTTCTATTATAATCATATAAACGGCAAAGAGTAACAATATAAGTTCAATTTGATCAATACTAAAACCGGAAGTAATTTGGGTCTGCAAAATTAGTTCTTAATCCTCAAAAATTGAGACATTAACAAGTATGTCATAACTTCGCCTTGACGTAAGCCCACGGTACAGTTAAACTATTCAGAGTAAGACAAACAATGCTCGACACAAGAATTAACATGTTGGTACCTACAAAAATATATGTGTATATATATGTATATAAATATATGGTTGAGAAATATAATAAATCACCAACGAATATACTTTGAAAAACACTGGATCCTACGAGCATACAAGAACAATTAGTATTTTTTTTTATACCACATTTATATAGCGCCCTTTTCATACTCGAGATGTACGTTCAAAGGCGCTTTACATTTTTTTACCCTGATCACGGGTACCCATTTATACACCTGGGTGGAGAGGAGCAGATGTGGGATAAATTTCTTGCTCAAGGAAATTTCAGTGGTCAGGGCGGGATTCGAACCCGGGACCTCTCGATCCCTAAGCCAGCGTCCTACCATTAGACCACTGCTCNCTAAAAAAAGTAGTTCTCAGAGTGGGCGTGACTAAACTAACATAGAACGTTGTAGCGTGAAAAAGCGTTATCGGATGGGGTATCCGATAACACTTTAAAATATCATGTCAGCGTCTCCTACGTAAAAGTGCACTAGTGGCATAATAAACGATTATATACTGCCGCGGTTAACGTCGTATGAACAATAATACGGGATATCAGCCAACACTCAAGGGGACTGTAGCATATGTACACGAAACCGACTGAAGGTAAGTATTTTGGTTTGAATATCTGTGTTTATTCATCACCATATCTACATTTTATCATTTATTATTTGTATATTCAAGTATTATACCATATTGTAAAAGTAAACCATGCGTGTTGTTCATATGTATCATTTTATATGGTAGATATTCATAATAGAAAATGTATACCCGTATTTTAACAAATGTGTATGTGATAACAAATTGTCAATACAGTACAAAAAAAATGCTACATCCATCAGCAGTTCATGTATCCATATTTAACATAAATGCACTTTGATAAATATGACTGACACATTTTCATACGGACGATTGTCGTTTTTTTTGTGTGTGTAAAATGTATCATTAACAACGCGTAAAGAAGTTTAGATCCCGCCGCTGAGTAAAATACATTTCTCACAAATAATGCCTAAATTAAAAAAAGTTACTTACTATTTAGTATTGTTTATGGGTCAATACATAATTAATCTGATTTGATCCTATACCAAATATAATATTAACAGAGTTTGATGTATGTCGCCGAACGCCTAAACTAGAATATTTCCTGTATATATATAGATACGTATATGCATTCTCCCTCTTTAAGTGGGTTTTGTTTTGATATACTTTAATATGAGGTGTTTGTTAGTTATCTTAAAAAGCAGACATCAATTATGTTAAGCATGAATGAGTAGTAAGGAATTGTTCATCAATTTATATTCGAATTAGGAACACTTACACGCACGCACTCTTTACTCCATTTTACTTCTTCAGATTACGTTACATCATGGAGCTGTGGCTATATTTATCAACGTGTCTTCTTCCGTTGGGTAAGCATATTAAGAATTTAAGTTATTGAGACGCTCCGGCTAAAAGAAATACATCGTATCTGGTAGCACTCCTTGTCCATAAGAAACGATTTCTGCAAAGTTTGTTTTTAAACATGGTTGGACTGGGGCATTAACTATCAAGGATCCAATCCTTTGAACAGCGGAAAATGTTATCAGAATACACGAAAAAAGCAATGTCAACACCTTCTGGCTACTAATGGAGAAAATACATATTATATAAGCTCTGGAAAAACGGGGCTTAGTGCATGTGCGGAAAGTTTGTATCAGATTAGCCTGTGAAGTCCGCACAGGCTACTAAGAGACGACACTTTCCCCTTTTATGGTATTTTTTGTTTAACGGAAGTATCTTCTAAGCGAAATTATAACCAGGGAACACACTTTCCGCCAACACTGAATTTTCAGACTACACAAGCGGATCTGGGACGATTCTTTACACACATGCATAAAGCCCGGTATTTACAGTGCACGGCGCAAAAAAATAAAATTTAAATTTTAACATAAAAGTATCTACACCCATGCTTAAGCACGATGAGGCAGTTACCGCGGCTTAATTTGCGGAACACAAAATACCAATCTCGGAGAATTCTATGTCATATGGGGATGAAGGCAATTTTAAGAACAAGTCTTAACTTCTTTGTTCTACTGTTTCACTCGTATATATTTAATCATGTTCTTCGGAGTCCACGTGCAAGTATGTTTTACAGTACTTACTATCGCCACAAGAAATTCTCAGAAACGTAATAACAATTATTTACTTACATAAATGATATATTAGAGTCGGTTAAAAACCTTAACAAACAGTGAATGTTAACGTGGCCGAAGTTCACTACGAAGAAGAAAATCATGAAAATAGTCAAGTTTTAACACGCAACGAACATTAAGGTATGTGATTCCAAATACGCGGTCACACAGTAATGACGTTCTTTCTGCAATGAAATAGTAATTGTGTTTTTGTTTATAAGGCTTATAAGAACGTATTGGTTGTTCGTTCCTTTTTAAATCCAGACTATTGCCATCCATCACACAGGAGTCCATGTGTCCTCTGAATGATCACGATGTCTCCCTACCCCTCTTCTTGCTAAGTAATTGATTTTTTTCTGTTCCGGACTCGAGTACAAAAGATATACACGAATAGGGCACTTAGCCATTGGTATTGTATCATTTATCTACCTGCCTTTTGTTTAAGTATGTAATTTACTACCGCATGGATACAATGGAAGAGGAAACAACAGAAGAGATGGAGTCAAAAAAAGGAAACATTAAAGTTCAGGTTTAACATGTCTTAAAACTAATTCTTTCTCGACCCGCGACTGGTTTCTATGGAAGGAAAGAAGGATAATAAGTGTGGTATATTCTGCAACAAACCATAGGAGGAGCCTAATGTTGTAAAGTAGCTCAGGAATTCCATGAAAAAGTTTAGTAAAATGCACGTGCTTACAAACGCGATGTAGCAAACTGTACAAACGAATGTGTCTATAGTGTGCAGCGTACGCAAAGAATATTAGTAATACATACGGAATATTACGCTAGTCAATTGTTCCAAGAGTTTGTATCAGTCGAGTGGCTTGTGTGATGACGTATCACACGAGAGGCTCCGCCTCTCGTGTGATACGAAATAGTGCAAGCCACGAGACTGATACAAACACTTGAACAATTGACTAGCGTAATGTTCCTTTTATTATATACAACAACTAACGAAAACAGTAAGCAATTGAATATATTTATTTCTTTAACAAAACTGACAAAACAATGACTGAAATGTGACGTCATTAAATGTGACGTCATTAAAATGTGACGTCATTAAATGGATCGAAGAAATCAGTCCGGCTAGTATGGTAATACGGAATCGAAAACAGCGAGTAGCATAATACGGGATTTGTTTCAACGATTGATACAACCGGTAATTTGTTAAAAGCATTAAATAGGTATATAATAAAATTAAATATCTTTGTTATTAAGTTCAGCAACATGTTATCGTTTAGTTAATTTGGCATTTAAACACAAACTATTTTCAAAGTAGTCAACAATATATATCACACCACATCGATTATTTACTCAATATTAATGAATGACGTTATTTTGAATGTTTTGGCATGATGACGTTTTTTAAACTCATGTGCGTATGTTGTTAAAGAAAAAAAGGGCGGTTTTTTAATATAAAATATATACTTTAACACAGACCAATATTAGGTCAACGCCTCGGAACAGTCGGAGAGCCTTTGGGGTTTTATTAACATCACACTTGCCCGATGCGTGTCGAAATTATTAAGGGCCTCTATAAATCAGCATTACAAATAGATATTAAAGTAAAACAATGCACTGAAATTACAAGAGATATCATAACAAGTAATTATTAATGTTTCTACATTATATTCACACCTTTAAATGAGATTGTCTGTAGAGTCGTATAACTTTCAAATTTGATAGTTTGTCCATAATTAAGAATTTACTAAACTGTTGCGGTACAGATTATATCTTCCTTCTTTGAGATACGGGAGACGGCCATATCGGTGTTTCGGTTTCGGAGTATAAAAGAAATATCTCCCGTGAATGTCGACAACGAGTTTCTGAATTAGTACCCAGGTCATGTCTACTGACTTTTGAAGTAACTCGATGGTAATTGACCACGCGTACAGGTACGGCCAAGTGAATAAGCTGTACAACCAAATTGATTGCAATAAACATACGTAACCCATTTAACTCGAACACCATGCATATTTTATTTTATTTAGTGAAGTCAGGTAAACCAAAACAGAAAAAAATAGATTTTATTTCACCGGGGTATTCACTTGAAAGCATGGGCGTTATAAGACAGAATACCTCTCTTACTTATTCAAGTCATTCTAGCTTTTGATCAGTAGTGAGACCCGACAACAATGATAAGACACGCAATCATAAAGGTATCCAAACTGACATAAGGGACATTAATTTCCTGTCTGTTTTATTTCTGTTAACTGTATTGCATCATTTTTGCGAATAAATCACCTGCGTGAGAATTAATAACGTAACAAATACAAGCTGCTATCTTTTTTGAGCCGATTTAAGAATTATGATAACCAATTATCTCATTTAGTTAAAGAGTAAACATATATTATCTATTTAAGTTATTGTATCAGTACATCAGTAGTATAGTGTGTTATCTTTACAGTGTTCGGTTACATAGATTATTTAAAATGTTTATGAATACCAATAGGAGTGGCGACTACAGGAAAGAAGGAAGTTAAATACGTGAACATATGCGTTTAAAACAAAACTTTACCACAGAACAATTAATACAGGAATATTGAAATGTAGCGTGGTTACTTTCAACGAATTAATAGACGAGGTAAGATCTTATCATCTTTACAAATTAAGACACATATTATATAAACTGATCTGATGTTATCGTCGTATGTTTGTTTAAAAAGGCATGTACCTCAGAGTGGACTTAATTTAAATATATTTAAGCAATCCGATTAGCATGTACAAATATAATTACGTTTAATGTGGCATGATGAGAAAGATGACACGTTGTCTTGATAAACATCCTGTTTCCCTGTTTTATAAATGAATCGGTTTATATTTAGCTTATGTCTCATTTTTTATTATTTCTATATACAACTGTTTGGTAGTTATCAGGGAACAGATTATATAAATACTACGGATTGACCTTTAAAAAGGAATTGCCTATTTACATTAAAGAAAAATGCACCTTTTTATAACGCAAGAAACAAATAATTTAAAAACACTATGTTTGGATATAAATTTAGATTCTACAAGAACAAATGGATACGCGTGTGTATATTGCAGTTTTCGTGCTTTCTTCTGGTACGTATTCATATCTTGATTTGAAACTTTTTTATGTCCAACTAGACTATAAAACTTCCTTGTTATGAACGCCTCCGATACATATTCTAGATTGAATCATCTTGAGCCGACCAAGTTCCGACAATACCGGGCTCGATTTAGATAAATAAATCGATTGTTCCGGGTTCGTTAGGACACCGCTTCGTCTCTGGCAAAATTTTCCCGATTGTAATCCGACAGTGTTCCTTTAGTATCCCTATAGTCCCAAGTATATTTTGTATCTGTGTAGTAGCGCAGTCCAGAAGACATTGTCGGTAGTCTTAATCGGAAATCATTGTTGATGGACGGATAAAATGCAACTTATTGATGCCAAACCCAAACATAATACATACAATTATGCTTAATATTTTGTGGTTGGTTTTACATTGCACTGCTTTTAATTGACCGTTCCAAAGCGACGCCTCCAGATGTAATTATTTGTTTTTGTTCAATGTTGTGTTGTATGTTTCGTCCTGTATTATATTGGCAAAAGGTCAATTTCATTAAATAACAGACTAGATTAGATGATGTTTATAAAAATCTTTCTTCTTTGAATGTGTTTGCAGTTTCATTACTCCTATATTGGCCATAAGGCACATGACATATGAAAATTACCAAGCGCAATGCTACGAGGGTTCGCTTTTGTTAAAACAATTCATTTGTCATATACGACAACATTTTGTTAATTGTAGTTATGGCCGAATCTTGCCCACCTGGATATGTGATTGATACGTCAACCGGAATATATTCATGTCAGAAATGCACACTTACTGGCTGCATCTGCAGCAATTATCAGAATTGCAAAGGATGCATGGACGGATATTTTATGGGACCATACACGTGTTCTCAATGCCCAAATGGATGCCTGACCTGCACCAACACAACATGTACAAGCTGTAAAATAGGCTACACGGGAACAAACTGCGACGCTTTGGTATGTGCAAGTGATACATGTAAGTGTAATAACAATGGTAAATGTGATTCGTGTCTAGATGGATACTACGATACACCCAATAAGTGTACATACAATTGCAATTCAAACTGTTCTTCTTGCTCAGAGAATATCACATGCGATTCATGCAAGCCAGGTATGTATGGAAAAGTGTGTGGAAATACATGCTCGGATGGTTGTAACAATACAAACTGCAATAAAACAGATGGCTCTTGCTCATGTGCACCAAACTTTGTTGGAGAAAAATGCGACAAATGCAAACCTGGGATGTATGGAAATTCCTGCGAGCATTCATGTTCAAACGGCTGTAATACCACTGTCTGCAATACAGATGGCAGTTGTGTGTGTTCGGAAGATTATATTGGCGAAAGATGTGACCAGTGCAAGTTGGGCAGGTATGGGATCTCATGTGAACATGTTTGCTCAAACGGATGTAACACAACATGCAATCAGACAGACGGAACGTGCTCCTGTTCGAAGAATTTTACTGGAGACAAGTGTAATGAGTGTGCGACAGGAATGCATGGCGAGTCATGTGAATTGAACTGCTCAAGAGGGTGTAACGGTACATGTTATAGGACAGATGGGATATGTACATGCTTGGAACATTTTACAGACGCTATGTGCGACAAATGTGAAGCAGGATGGTATGACTTTGATTGTGAAAACGCTTGTTCACTTGGATGTAAAGATACTTGTAAACCGTTAGATGGTACATGTCACTGTGTGGGTAATTTTACTGGGGATAAATGTGAAAGCTGTTTAAATGGGATTTATGGGATTCATTGTGACAATGAATGTTCTGAAGGATGTATAGATCGTTTGTGTGATAGAACAAATGGGACATGTAATTGCGTGGACAATTTTACTGGTTACAACTGCGAACGGTGTGTTACAGGGGTGTACGGATCCTCTTGTGAACTAACATGTTCACACGGATGTAATAGCCCTGGATGTAATCGTAAGGATGGGAGTTGTAGATGTTCGGAAGGGTTTACTGGATTGAAATGCGATGAATGTATTCCAGAGAGATATGGGTCCGCTTGTAGGCTATCTTGTTCGCAGGGATGTGCTAACAGGACTTGCAATGCCACCGATGGTTCTTGCATATGTTCGGAATATTTTACCGGAGATATATGCGATAAATGTGTTCCCGGCAAATATGGATCGTTTTGTGAATTATTTTGTTCTCAAGGATGCGTTTCAAACGAATGCAACGGTATCGATGGCAACTGTTTATGTTTGGATTATTTCACTGGAGATAAGTGCGATCGTTGCGCGGAGGGAAAATATGGAGACAACTGTACCTTTCAGTGCCCATCCGGATGTCTGAGCAACATATGTAATCGCATGGGAGAATGTAATGATGGATGTTTACAACATTTCTTCGGAACTGTGTGCAATCAGACATGTCCTGTGAATTGCAAAAACGGGACTAGCACCAACCCACGCTGTGAACCTACTACGGGAAGCTGTCAGTTTGGTTGCAGTGATGGGTTTTCTGGAAATATGTGTGAGACTAGTAAGTAAACACTGTTATAAGAGCAAATTACAATGCAATATGCATTCAATTTGGTTACATAAGATAAATTGACGCAACGATTCACATGACTCCGTTTTATTTTTTCAATAACCCCTAATTGCAATACATAATGTACTGCCAACTTCTTCAAATGAAGTTAAGCAGATGGTGAATGCTGGGCCAAGTGTGAGGTTGAGCGCCCATTAACTGGTTTAAACCCCCAATGCTTAGCATTGACCGTTCCAAGGCGGTGACCCCAGCTTTATTCTACTATGTGTATATGTTGTTTTGTTTTGTGCCGTACTGTACCGTTTTGGCAATTGGTTCCTTGCCATAAATAAAGGACCACCGAGGTGTGTATGATAAAACTGCAATACTGCTGCAGCTTCTGGAGTTTCACTTCTTCATATTGGAATGTTATTTCAATACGATCTTTGGTTCAAAACAAATTTAAGATCTGACATAAGTTGTCATATCATACCATATTTATAATATATATTCTGTAACCAATGTAAACGCTTAAAGATGTTGTATTACACATGTGTAATATAAAAAAAAATATGTTATGGTTATAATACATGGGAAACAAGGTATAGCATATGATAAAATGCGATTTTGGATGCAGCCGACATTGCTTAAGAACGTAATGATCAACAAACGGGGATTACAGAGTAGGCTGTACTGCGGTTTATGTCATTCTTGATGTAGAGAGCGAAACACAGGACAAACTAATGAACGATTGGTGACTCATTACTTGTTCATAATGTTGTTCTGCGGTTGGAATGAACAACGTAATCGGACGAGAGACAATTATTTGATCGTCATAATTAACGTCAATTAGTTGTGCAATTGTCTGTTTAAGTTACCAGACTGGTTGTGTATGGATTAAATATAATTTGCATTAGAAAGCGTATGTTGTTTTTTGTATAGTATAATCAATTATCATATGCTTAACAATCCGAAGTTTAAGCATATCGTAATAGTAACACTACACATACTCATGCCGGATGAATATCTTATATTAATAATCTGGTCATTTGATAGAGCATACGATTATCGATGATGGCAGTAACCGTGGATCCGCTGCAACAATTGGTGGAAGTGTAGCAGCTTCAGTTATAGCACTTATCTTGGCCATTGTCCTCCTGGTGGTGTTTTTGCTTAAACGGTATTTATGATCATATTTCTTTAAAATATATGTATTCAATTTATTTATGAATGTGTTTCTGCAACCCTTAGGTAATAATTTTAAACAAACTTTTGTAATTTCAGGCGTCAAACAAGGCAATCACATTGCGATTATGAGTCGCGTGTTACCAGAACTGATGGTTCCGATATGCACGTCTACACTGGATTAGCAGAATGTAGGTTTATTTGTTTCAGATTTTGTTTAACAAATTGTGTTTTAATGTATTTATTTAAATATTGGTTTACTATATAACAGTATATATTAAAGTATGGTTATTTAATGGTTACAGATTCCGTTGAGAACGCCCCTATTTCCGAAGTGAATTCCCACCAATATGAAAACCGTGCTTTCAGCGCATCTTCCTTCATAATCTAAAATTTCTCTTAAAAATCATATGAATGATGTTATTGTTTACTTACTTTTGTACAAACATTTGTATTGAATCTTGATGCTTACTTACATGAACAGCGTTTGCATTCAGATTTGCTCTCTGACTTTAAACACTGAGTTTTAACATAATCACACAATTGTATAAGTATAATAGTACTTGTTCAATTTTGAAAAGTTATTGCTTATTAGCAGCAGTACATTTTGTAATCAGTGTGCATGTATTTCTTGTTCTATATATTATGATTATACATACAGTCCATGCTTTTATTATTGAAAGAATAGTGTCCTTTTGAGTTACATTCTGAAAGGTATCTTAAAAGTTACGTTACATGTATGGGAAGTTACAAAATAAAATCAACGCATTTGTTTGTGATTTATGCTTGATATAGAATTCGTCCTCAATAATTAGCATTTTGAGAACAGTTAAATACAATCGAAAAGCATAACATTTTCGCTAAAAGCTCTCTCATAATTTAATTGAGCTTGCCTGTTTGGATATGTTTTGAGAAGCAACCCGTTTTATTACTCATTCCTCTGCGACTTTTTGTCAGATTATTTGTTCGCATATTTGTTTTTAAAGTGTAAATTTGTCTCACCTAACGACTTGAGGACTGAATGATTCACACAAGTCGCTTTTAAACCAATCTTTTCGAACATATGTATTGACTAGAGTAGAGCTGTTTCAGTTATTTTGATATTGTGAGCGTATTGAAGAGACCGCAAATTATGTTGAGCGTTACTGTTATCATGCTATTTCGTTATGTTTATAATAAGTATTTAGTAGTTGTGCAAATAAAATATATAATTTGCCATTAACACATATTAAACACCATCAACATTAGTTTTTATGTGGTTCATGTTTGATTGAGTTAGTTTCTTGTCTACATGTTTTAAAATATATATTCACTCTTTCATATAAAATGTGAGTTATTTAATGTCATATTAACAATACATTCATTAATTTGTGTTAACGTTGTGTTGTTGTATGTATGTAACTGTTGTATTATATTTATTAAAAACACATACAGTTTCTGGTTATGACTAAGGGTATCACGTTTACATATTTTTATAAACGTTTAAAGGAAATGAAATAAACGGTATCTCTATGTCCGTTGTTAAAGCATCGGTACCATCGCATTTCCGAACTGAAAGTAGTAATTATTTCCGGAAGTTATATTCAGTGCATCGCATTCGCGCAATGACGTCATATTAAAACCATAAACTAGTATAAACCAGACCATCCGTATCACCACATGTGTATTCGTCATTCTTTAAAAAACAATTTTAAGAACGTCGGAAATAATGTAAAATCGACGAAAACTACTGTATCCGAAAACGACTCTCCGAAAAAGATGTACGTATTTTGCACATGAAATACAATGTGCATATCGTTTGATTGCATTAAATGAAAAACCATTTAACTAGCAAAGAAAAAACGTAACCAATATATAATTTGGTGAAAATATTACTTTTCAACATGCTACCGCAGTGCTTTACTTTGCTAATCAATCACTTAAAATATTTCAAGATGGCGGCATATATGCACTGTTTCGTTGCCATGTTATAAGATTTTCGGAAAGTAGCGAAGGTTTTACGTTAGTTTCCGTTCATGTCCATGCCATCCGCTAACCAATCAGAAATAAATTGCTGCCGAATTCGGTAGTGCCCGGATTTACCGCAAGAACCCGGATTCCGCAGTTCGTCATCGATATACTTCTTACGGCTAGTCGGCTACGTTATTTGCATCCCTACATTTATTATATTGATATTGACTGTCGTTTAAACGTTTTCTATTTTTGTAAACGTTAATGAGCAAAATACGAAACGCGACCGTTTAAACGTCTAAACGTGATACCCTTAGTTATGACATTAACGAAAAAATTAATTACATCGTGAAGTGGTTGTTTTTGTTTTAACGTTTCCTGTTATGTTTTTGCTCTTTAATGAGATACTTGTTCAATGATTGCAATGCTTTGATAAGACACAATTGTTCCCTTAACACAATATCACATTTTCTGATATAGTTCATAAATAAAGTTAGTCGCAGATGAATCTTATTATGAAAAAAAAAGAAAAAAAAACTTCTACATAATGACTAATGTTATCGTGTTTTCCTTATTCAAAATATGCCAAACCCAATCAGCATAAAGTCATACATGAACTTGAAGTAGTTATAGAATGTCTGCATATTGATTAATCATCAAAAGGTTGATTTTGTTTAATTGTGTTAGAATTACACCTGTTATAATTAATTCGTAATATTTTCTTCGACTTCAACTCAATTATACTATTGAGCATTAACGTACGTGTCATATATATTGCAAATATCTCTGTCAAATACAATCTGTAAAGATGCACGCGACGATGCATCGTGCTATTTAAACTGACTTACTAAATAAGATGTTTCCTCTTTGAATCAGATATGCACTGTCCTATTCTCTTAGTGTCAGATGAGAGCGTCATAACAGAGTTATTGCTTAAAGCCATATATATTGCACTGTCAATTAACTTTTCGTTTTATTTGGCACGTGAACGCAATATTTTGTGAAGAAAATGAGTGATTACAAATAACACATGTATTGAAGGTCAGTAACAATTATTTCTATCCTGTATTCATATTATCCGATACTCCAGAACTTCAATAAGAGGGTGTTTGTATATTTGGTTATACTAGACTATATCGTTCTTAATGAATCTTTTATGGTTTGAATTATATTTTAAAACATCGATGGAATGCAACTGTTCATTATGTCAATACCCGCAAAATTAGAGCATATGATAATTGAAGAAAGACACAATGCAGAGAAAGCTTCATATACCCACAGAATATGTACCAGTCACTATGGATGAAACTTATAAATGTCAACGCATTAGCCAATACAAAATAATAACACTGTTGGCGATGTTGATGCAAAAATTTTCGAAATTTCCCGAGTGTACCAATGAAATAGCAAAAATAATATTTTATCAAATAATAACAACACAACGTTAATAAAGGTAGACATAAGGCATAATAGTTTTTGTAAGGACCGCAAGAAACTTGTAGACGTTCGGTAACGGCATATATCGTTCGCGTAACGCAATAACATTCTTTAGAAACTTACGAATGAAGTAAATAAACGTCTTTAAAGTTCAAACACAACAATGACGTCATTTTGCCACAACTTAAACACACAAGTTAAAGTTTTTTAAATACGTGTGGGTTAAACGTGGTATGTAAATAGGTCATATGGACGGATTATTCAATCATAACGTAGCGTTAAAGTGAAAATGTTTACAGGTATAAACACAAATAATAGTTATGACTTACCTCAATTGATATACTTATTTAATTATTAATTAGTTATTTCTATACTATCTAAGTTTATACACTACTAAAATGTGAACGCGCATTGTACTTAACGATGTCACTTATACCGGCTTTGGTTGTTTGGTTGTTTGGTTGTGGAAGTGCTGGTAAATAAGAATTCTAAAGTGAACAGAGATTTCCTGACATTCATGCTAATGGTATGTACATTTTCAGTGCTCATTTGATTTATAAATGTTATGTAATCATCTTGAACTCTATTCCTTTGAATTTAATGACTTAAAAGTATCAATTGGATTGGATTGAATTTCGCTTTTTTATTTGTGCCGATAGAAAACCACAGACAATCACAAACACACGAGAGTTGACTATTACATGTATCATGTTGTTTCATCTTCTTTCATCTTCTTTCTGTAAAGTTATGCAAATGTGTTGTAGACATTTAAATTGATGGTTATTAAAACATTTAAAAGCACAGTTTGCAAGAAAATACTGTGTTTGTGTATACCAATTTACATGACGGAAATAAAAAAATAAGTAGATCTATATCATAGGCTACCATGAACTGAAATAAAATACTTTTTATCATTAGTGAAAGTAATAACGACTAGAACAATTGTTATTTGTGTTTCTTTTCAATCGATTGACAACGAATTAAGACAATGTTAGTTTTACAAGACTGGTCAAATAATATGCCTTGATATACATAAATACATAACTGTACAAAATATGCGTTTTTCGTTTTATGAAATATTCATCCTTGTTTTGTCGCATGTCTTTGTTTGAAGACACACAAGTACGTCCTGTTTATATGTACATTATCTTTATTGGTGTATCGTTGACATAGGTGGATCGTCCGAAAAACGAAGATATAATCAGGAGCTGATTTTCAGTGAAACAACGCACTCCATTAAGATTTGATATTTAATTCGTATTCAGTTTAACAAACTATTGTAAATATAGCATTTTAATTATTCATGTAGTAGTGTGTAGTTGTGTGTTTCAAAGCATGTTTTTAGTTGGCATTATGCTATAATAAGTAAATTAGACACCACCGCCAACGTCAGTATTGTTTTCCATAAATTGTATTACACATCTAAAAGGCAATTATTCTTACCCAACCATAAGGAATGTAACACACCACATCCACCAGCACCACGTGTTTAGTCGATAAGTTAGAACATGTTGAATTGTGCTGTGTAGATGCAGTAAAACGTATCCTCGTACATATCTTCAATGTTGTCATATTTCAGTCTTAAGATGCTGTAAGTTGTTGAGTTATTGCTTTGTTATGTGGATAAAACATATTTGCGATCTTGCTTACATCTTATGTTTGTTTGACAATTTGCTGTCGATGAATCGCTAACTTGATTGTTTGATAGCTTTTGTAGATTGACCTTATTTCTTTATGTAGTATTAACTTTCACCTGTCCCCTGTTAGTTTCAATAGATTCCGATTTTTTCGGAGCTTAACACCTTAAGTGTGTGTGTTGTATTCGCGCGTCGTATTTTGGGATTCGTCTTTTCATTTTCTGTCTACATTGATGCGTTAAGTTGATGTCGTGTTAGACGCCAGTTTGGTTTGTGATTGATTCTTAAGATGGTGTAAGGTTAGGCTAGTCCCCAAATCGCTCTTAAACCATAAAGCTTTGCATTGACCGTTCCAAGACGTTGAACTAATCTTTAGTCATTGGTAATTTAAAGATGGGTATTCTGGAAAAAACTCAGTGTATAAAAACAGGATTTTTTTTCCTTGTATAGTTTGTCTGGAGTTTCGTTGTTAACTGTATTACACATCTTATTTTTTCTTATGTTACCCACAGCAATAAGAAAAATAAGAAACAGCCACAAACAACATCATCATGATAGTTAATATGCCGTGCACTTCTCACGGGCTCTTATTCCTATCCAAACATAAGAAAGATTTAACACTACAACAACCTGCATAATTATTTGGTCAATACGTTTATGTTACACTTCTTATGGTAAAACGCTTGAGCCAAAGTATGAAAATCATGGCGTGACAGTTTTTGTGACAAGAAATCACTCATCCCTCGTTTAAAAATACAGACAGTTTGCATTAGAGACTCGAGCGATACATGATACATTTCTTTTCGTTTCCGCAGATCGTCCGCGTCCTTCAGGCGTTCAAACATAACAACACAATCCAATAGGACACACGTTCCATCGTTCTATCATTAAATGCAATCACTGGGTTTTCAGTATTTTAGTTATGTGTCCGGGTGCATTCGTTTCCTTTCCGTGGTATATTTCTGCGTTCGCTTCACGTCTACACGGCGTGCTTGGGAATACTATCTTGTCACGAGCTGACATGAGAGTGCACGTATGTAACACATTTCGGTCTGACGACTTATTAAGTGTTTGAAGTAATGCCATATGAACAAACATACATGGCAACGAACAGAACGAATGTAAAATTTAAAAAACATGGCATTTCCTTAACTGGCGACATATGTATTTGATCATTTGAGGATATAAATTAAATTACGGTAAAAGGGTAAATTGTAAAACGCGTTGGTTTATTCGTGTTAAAACAGTGTTTACGAGGCCTCAAACACGCCCTCGATGTTTTCTAAGTGAACACAACATGTCACACAGTCACAATCCCCTCACCATAGACTGCATCGGCTTAAATGTGCCTCTGGCAATGCTATTGTTTTGTTTTTGTTCCGGATCGATTACAAAAGATATTCACGAAGGACACTATACTAGTGGTATGGTGTCATTTATCTCGTAAAACACTTTTAAAGACCAACTATAAATACCGTAAACAATTTATGCATGAAGAATATGTTGACAGGGTCAAAGAGCATCTGATTAACATTGGCTAGCACGATATGTCCCAGATTTAAACAAAAACAAAACAAAATCTTCCCGCAACATGGTTTTTGTATACGAAGAAGGACAATAAGTGTGGTATATTCTTCAACAAACCATGGACTGACTATCATGTTAATAAAGTAGTTAAGGAAAACAACATATGTTACATAAGTTTAATTACTAAATAACTCGTTGGATGACGTCCTGAACACTCAGTTATGCATGTTTTGATTAAAAGTATCTACTATTATACAGATGAATTATATGTAAATTCGTTGAAGAATGGAAATAATATAAGGATAAGTGATCATTACTGCGGTAATAATCGAGGGTCTATCGTTCCGATGCTTGCCATCTCACTCGTTGTGTATTTCATTAAAAGGCATCGGAACTACTATAACCGCAATAACCAACACATTATTTCCTAAACAAACTTAATCTGCAGTTGCGTCAGCATTAAAGAAATGTTATAATTACTTAGAGTTCTTTTATTTATAACAAGTGACCAATTTTTTATACCTGAAAGTGCAAGATTCGCAAAACAACAATACACTCTTCCGAAGGGACATACGAGTTGACCTCATGTGTGTATCAATAGTTGTCTCAATCTTTAATAACGAACGCTACAACATGTGGTTTTGAAAGAATATTTAAAAAGTCGGATTGGTGTGTACGCACGTTTTTCAATACATAGACCATTATGAGATAATTCTATTGTCGATCATTTTAAACCAGCACAAAAGCACAACACACACCACACCAGGAAAAACGACGAAAAAATCAATGAACTTTGCATCATCGTCTCGGACACTCAAGGAAGAGTTTTTGTTGTTTTATGGACCTCACACTTGGCTAAGGCGTGTCGAACAGTATACATAATACACTGCCGCTAATAAATCACAAATATAAATCAATATTATTAGAAAAAATGCTCTGAAAATACAAGATGATTATTAGAAGTAACTATTTCATTGTTGCATTGTATTCACAGTTTTAAACGGGATTGTCTTTATAGTCGTATACTTTTCTCATTTGATAGTTGTTTCCTTAATACAATTATTTTCTTCACTTCTGCGGTACAGATTATATCTTCCTTCTTTAAGTTACGGGTGAATGCTATATCGGTGTTTCTGCTTCATTGTTTTATAGAAATACGTTCCGTGAATGTCGCCACACGAGTTTCAAAATCAGTACACAGGTCATGTCTTCTGACTTTTGAAGTAACTTGATGGTAATTGAACACGTGCACAGGTGCGGCAAATATCAAGTTAATAAGCGGTACAAACAAATTGATTGCAATAAACATATGTAACCTATTTAACACGTACACAATCCAGATTTTATTTTATTAAGAGAAGTCTGGTTAACCAAAACAGAAAAAAAAACAAGCTTTTATTTTACCGGGGTATTCGCTTGAAAGCATGGGCGTTATAATACAGTTAACATCTCTTACTTATTCAAGTGATTCTAGCTTTTAATCAGTAGTGAGATCCAACAACATAGATTAGACACGCAATCATAAAGGTGTCAGACTCAACATAAGGGACATTAATTTCCTGCCATTTGTTTTATTTCTGGTAACTTTGTTGCTTCATTCTTGCGAATAAATCACCTGATTTAAAATTTAGAATGTAACAAACACACGCGAATATCTTGTTTGGGCCAAGTTTAAGAAAAATGATAAACACTATCTCATTTAATTAAGTAGTTGACTGATAGTATAGTGTGTTACCTTTAGAGTGTTCGGTTACATAGCCTGTTTAAAATGTTGATGAATACCAACAGGATTGGCAACTAGAGGGAAAAAGGAAGTTAAATACATAAACCTATGCGTTTAAAACAATTATTTACCAAATAACAATTAAAAAAGGAATGGTGAAATGTAATGTGGTTACTTATCAGCGAGCACACAGCCGAGGTAAGATTTTATTATATTTTCTAATTAAGAAAAATAAAAGATAAAATGAACTGATATCATCGTAGAATGTATGTTTTCATAGTCACTGTACCTCAGAGTTGACTTCATTATATATATATAAGCATTCAAGTTACAATATACACATATAATTATGTTCAGTTTGGCATGATGCGATTGCTGGTTACGGAAATACATGTCCTTCAAGTTGTACATCCCTTTAGCTTACACAAGATTTTATCGATAAGGCGTAAATACAGAAGAAAATATAATGTTAATACGTTTTGTAATTGTTAACGAATGAAGCCTTCATATGGTCAATCTCTTGTTCTAAAAATCGTTTATGTTTATGTTACGCCAGTGTGTTCTTTTTTCTTTATTACATGCGTATTCAAAAATTTGGTAGTTGCCAGGAAAAATACAAACATAATCATGTTTTACATTCAAAAAGTCATTACAAACTTAATTGAGAAAACAACATTGTGCATCTTATTATTATAGAATAAACCCAAGGGTAAATACAAAGTAACAAAGGTTATCAAACATATGTTATTGTTAAATGGTTAAATAACGTGCTTAGAGACAATATTTTCGTATATTAATTTAGATTCTACAAGAGAAAATGGATATGCTGGTGTATGTTGCAGTTCTTTTTCTTTCTTCTGGTATGTACGTCCTAATTAAATTTTTGAGACACTGTTTGATGTTCAAATGATTGGCGCCTAAAACTTCCATGCCCATGACGCATAAGATACACGTTTCCGAAGGCTTCACACATCCTCTTGCTTCTTTGAAGATTTCCCTTTATTTATGCCCCGAACTGAGGTATATAGTATGTCCGTCAGTGAGTCTGCCATTCAATAATTCAGCATGTTTGGTTTCCGCTCTCTAACTCAAATGTCTTTCTTCAGATTGTCAACAACATTTCTAGGAATATTAATTGGCATAGCCATGTTAAATAACGAGCCAAATCCCGTCAGGAAAGTTTAGAATAATATTCCTTTTTATATTTGAACTTCAATATTGTCCGGAGCTCATCTAAAAAAGAAAAAAGATAAAACAACCTGAAACTTTAAAAGGTAGACCTCTCGTTAAGAGGATAAGCATAGCATTAGGCCAGAAACTCCTGCTCCCCTGTATTTAGGTTTATTGCCCTTTGTTAAAAAAAATTATTTTCAGTATATTATTGGTCACTGTCGGGAGTCTTAATTTGGGAAGCTTTAGTTTGAGGCGTTTGAAATCGCTGCTTTACTCACAACTTATACACACGCCTTACATTGTATATCTTGCTAACCTACGATGCTTTTACAATTAACCGTTCCAATTCAATGGTCCAGCCGTTAATAATTGGAATGTTCAATGTTGTGTTTTATGTTCGGTCTTGTATTGTATTTGCAATCGGTCACTTTTCTGAAATAAAGGACTTGCGGAGATTAACAAGAATTTGTCATTTACAACAAATAAATAGTCACGCGCACTGCTATGGCGTTGCTATTCTGCGTAAACCCTTCATTATATATGAGATAATGTTGTTAATTACAGTAATGGCCGACTCTTACCAACCTGAATATTTTTATGATGTGAATACTACTACAACAATCGGTACATATACATGCCAGAAATGCCTTTTCCCTGGCTGCCTATGCAATACTCCAAATAATTGCAAAGGATGCTTGGACGGATACTTTATGAAGGGATACTTGTGCTCCCCATGCCCGGATAAATGTCTGACGTGCAACAACACAATGTGCACCAGCTGTAAAACGGGGTTCACGGGGCATCTGTGTGAATTTAAAATATGTGCAAATAATAGATGTTTATGTCATTCTACATTGGGATGCAATTCGTGTGTAGATGGATTCTACAATGCATCCAATAATTGTACATACGAATGCAATTCGAAATGTTCTTCATGTGTAGATAATACCACATGCGATTCATGCAAACCAGGAATGTATGGAACAGACTGTAGAAACGTATGCTCAAAAGGGTGTAGCAATAACGTCTGTAATAAAATAGATGGATCATGCTCATGTAAACTGACTTTTACTGGGACTAAATGCGATCAGTGTAGTACTGGATGGTATGAACCTTCATGCGATCTAAAATGTTAGTCGGATGTAATACCACTCAAAAATGTAATCAAACAGATGGCAGGTGTGTGTGTTCTGAATATTATATTGGCGAAAGATGTGATCAGTGCAAGGTGGGCAGGTATGGTGTATATTGCGAACATGTTTGCTCAAATGGATGTAACACTACGTGTTATCAGACAGATGGGACGTGCTCATGTTTAGAGAATTTTACTGGACATCTGTGCGATGAGTGTAAGACAGGAATGTACGGTATGTCATGTGAAAAGATCTGCTCAAGTGGGTGTAACGGTACATGTTATAGGACAGATGGAACATGCATATGTTTGGAACAATTTACAGGTGCTGTGTGCGATGAATGTAAGAGAGGATCGTATGGTCACGATTGTGAAAGCACTTGTTCACTTGGATGTAGCGGTAGTTGTAATCAGACAGATGGGACATGTACATGTTTGGGTAACTTTACAGGAGCTAAATGCGACAGCTGTGTGAACGGGACATATTCATTGAATTGTTCGCATGTATGTTCTAACGGATGTGTAGATCGTGTTTGTAATAGAACGGATAGGTCATGTTCCTGTGTGGCAAATTTTGATGGTTACAATTGCGAAAGATGTGTAACAGGGAAGTACGGCTCCTCGTGTGAAACAACATGTTCAAACGGATGTGATAGTCATGTATGTTATCGGACGGATGGGAGTTGTACATGTTTGGAAGAGTTTACTGGATTGCAATGCGATGAATGTATTCCAGAGAGATATGGGTCGGTTTGTAATCAGTCTTGTTCACAAGGATGTGAAAACAGGACGTGCAATGACTCTGATGGTTCTTGCAGATGTTCGGAACATTTTACCGGACATCAATGCGATCAATGCATGCCCGGTAAATATGGTCCATTTTGTGAATTATTTTGTTCAAGAGGATGCGTATCAAATGAATGCAACATAAACGATGGAAACTGTTCTTGTTCGAGAAATTTCACTGGAGCTAGGTGCGATCGATGCGTTCATGGGAAGTTTGGGGAAAACTGTACCTTTGAGTGTCCAACGGGATGTCTGAACAACGTTTGTAATCGCAAAGCAGAATGTAGTGATGGGTGTTTACACCACTTCTTCGGAAATTTGTGTAATCAGACATGTTCTGTGAATTGCAAAAACGGGACTAGCACCAACCCGCGATGTGAACGTACTACAGGAAGCTGTCAGTTTGGTTGCAGTGATGGGTTTGCTGGAAATACATGTGAGACTAGTAAGTAAAACACTTTTATAAGAGCAAAGTAGAATGCAATATGCATTCCATTTGGTTACATTATATACATTGACGCAACGATGTACACGACTCCGTTTTATTTTTTCAAAAACCCCTAATTGCAACACATAATGTACTTCCAACTTCTTCAAATGAAGTTAAGCAGATGGTGAATGCTTAGTATTTTATTTAAATACGATCTGTGGTTTAAAACAAAATGCGATTTTAAATGAAGCAAACATTGCTTAAGAACGTTTGTTAAAAAAACGGGGATTGCAGAGTAGGCTGTTCTGTGGTCTATATTATTCTTGTTATAGAGAGCGAAACACAGGACAAACTAACGAACGATTGTCGACTCATTACTTGTACATGATATTGTTTGGCGGTTGGAATGAATTACGTAATCGGACGTGAGGCAATGTTGCGATCGTCATAGTTAACGTCAGTTAGTTGTACAATTGCGTGTTTAAGTTACCAGACTGGTTGTGTATGAATTCAATATTATTTGCATTTGAAAGCGTATGGTGTTTTGTTTATAATGTTATCAAATATCTTGTGCTTATCAATCCGAATTTTGAGCATATCGTAATAGTAACACTACAAATGCTTATGTCGAAGGAATATGTTCTATTAATTATTTGGTCATTCGATAGAGCATACGTTTATCGATGATGGCAGTAGCCCTGGATCCGCTGCAACAATTGGTGGAAGTGTAGCAGCTTCAGTTATAGCACTTATCTTGGCCATCGTCCTCCTGGTGGTGTTTTGGCTAAAACGGTATGTATGACCGAACTGCAAAAAAACACTTTATGTAACTGATTTATAAATCAATTTTTGCAACACTGATTAACTGTTTTTTAAACAAGGCTTTTGTATTTTCAGGCGTCAAACAAGACAGCCAAATTGCGATTATGAGTCGCGTGTTACCAGAACTGATGGTTCCGATATGCACGTGTTCACTGGATTAGCAGAATGTATGTTTATTTGTTTCAGATTTTGTTTAACAAATTGTATTTTGTTAATGTATTTATTTGAAATTTCGGTTTATAATATAATAGAATGCGTTAAATTATGGTTATTTAATGGCTACAGATTCCGTTGAGAACGCCCCTGTTTACGAAGTGACTACCCACGCATATGAAAACCGTGCTTTCAGCGCATCTTCCTTCATGAACTAAATTTTCTCTTGAAATAGTATAATTGATGATATTGTTTACTTAATTTTATGCAAACATTTGTATTAAATCTTAATTTTCCACTTACATGGACAGTGATTTACTCACTGACTAATAACACTGAGTGTTAACATGATCACAAAATTGTATAAGTATTATAGTACTTTTTTTTTTGAAAAGTTATTGCTTATTAGCAGCATTACATTTGTTTTTAATCAGTTTGCATGTATTTCTTGTTCTAAATATTATGATTATACATACAGTCCATGATTTTATTATTGAAAGAATAGTGTCCTTTGTTGTTACCTTCTGGTAGGTATTTACAAGTTAACGTTACATGCATGGGTCGTTAAAAAATAAAAGCAACGCATTTGTATATGATTTATGCTTAATATAGGATATGTCCCTTATAATTAGCGTTTTGAGAACAGTTAAAGTCAATACAATAAAAAAACATAACATTTTCGCTTAAAGTTTTCTCACAATTTAATTGAGCTCGTCTGTTAAGATATTTTTTTTGAGAAGCAACCTGTTTCATTACTCAATCCTCTGCGACTTTTAGTCAGCTTATTTGTTTGCATATTTGTTTTTTAAGTGTAAATGTGTCGCACCTAACGATTTGCGGACTGAATGCTTTACACTAGTCGCTTTTAAACCAGTCTTTTCCAACATCTTGATTGACTAGCGTAGGGCTGTTTCAGTTATAACCATCTTGTGAACGAATTGAAGAGGCCACAAATTATGTTGAGCGTTACTGTTATCATGCTATTTCGTTATGTTTATAATAAGTATTTAGAAGTCGTACCAATAAACGTCTAATTTGCAATCAACACATATTAAACACTATCATAATTATTTAATGTGGTGCATGTTTGATCGGGTTGGTTTCTTGTTTACATATTTTAAAATATATATTCACTCTATCATATAAAATGTGCAAATATCTTATGCCCTATTAATGTCATCTATCTATGTCATATTAACCATAAATTCATTAAATTTATTAACGTTCTGTTGTTGTATGTATGCTATTGTTTTATTATATTTATTTAAAGAACATACAGTTTCTGATTATGACATTAACAAAAACATTCATAACATCGTGAAGTTGTTGTTTTGTCTTACGTCCTGTTATGTGTTTGCTCTTTAATGAGATACTTGTTCAATGATTGCAATGCGTGGATAAGACATATTTGATCCCTTAACACACTATTACAGGCTAATGTAGTACGTAAATAAAGTCAGTCGCAGATAAATCTTATTAGGAAAGAACGAGAAAAACCCTCTTCAGTATGCTAATGTTATCGTGTTTTCTTATTTAATATGACATACCCGTCATCAGCTTAAGACCATACATGAACTTGAAGTAGTCATAGAATGACTGCATATTGATTAAATCATCAAAAGGTTGATTTCGTTAAATTGTGTTAGAATTTCACATGTTAAGATGAACTTAGCTCGTAATGTTTTCTTCTACATCAATTTAATTATACTATTAAGCATTAACGTACGTTTCATATATTTTGCAAATATCTCTGTCAAATAAAATCTGTAAAGATGCACGCGACATTGCATCGCGCAATATAAACTGACTTACTTAATAGGAGTTTTCGGCTTTAATTACATATGCACTGTCCTGTTCTCCCATTGTCACTTGAGAGCGTCATAATATATTTATTGTTTAAAGCCATATATTTTGCAATGTCATTTAACTTTACGCTTCATTGGGCACGTTTGCACACTCTTTTAGGACTCTTTAAATGAGTTATACATAACATTTGTATTTCAGGTCCGTTAACAGTTATTTAATCCTGTATTCATATAATACCGATACTCTTAAACTGCAGTAAGACGTTTTTGTATATTTGGTTATACTAAACTATGTCAGAAAGTATCTCTGAATGAATATTTAAGGGGTTTAAATAGAATTAAAAAAAAATCAATGTAATGCAACTCTCCATTATGTCACTACCCGCAATATTAAGAAAGACACTATGCAAAAAAAGCTTAATCTGTGTAAATAGGTATAATCACAAATAATAGTAATGCCTACAATCAATTAACATGCATGCACTTGGAATGTAAAGTTTCAGTGCTCATTTTATTTATAAATGTTATGTGATCATCGTGAAATCTATTCTTTTGATATTAATGACCTAAAATGTAACATTTGGATTGGATTGAATTTCGCTTTTTTTATTCGTTCCGATAAAAAAAACACATAAACACGCACACCCACGAGAATTAAATAGTATATGTATCGTTTTTTTTCATTAATCTTCTGATTGTATATTTGTTTTCAAATGAGTTGTGTTTTGTGTGGAAATTTAAATTGTTTGTATGGTTATTAAAACCTTTAAAAACACAGTTTGCAAGGAGATATTCTAGACTAAAAGGAGTGTCATGTTAATATGAACATTATCTTGCTTTATTGATGTGTCTTCGACATACCGTAGGTGGATCGTCCGAAAAAGGGAGGTTAATTCGGGAGCTCATTCTCAGTACAAACAACGCACTCAATCAAATTTTGTTTTAACAAAGCTACAAATACAACTTCTTTTAGTGGGTTGTGTGTTGAAAGCAAGTTTTAAGATACAATACTGCTATAATTAGTTAATGACACCACCACCATCATCATTATTGTATTCCATATATTGTGTTACACATCTCTAAGGCAATTATTCGTACATTACCACGATCAATGTAAGACAAGACACCAGCTCCACCAGCGCCAAATGTTTAGTCAATAAGTTAGAAAGAACTAAATCATTTTGACTTGTGCTGTGGAGATGAAGTAGAACGTTTCCTCGTCCATATCTTCGATGTCGTCATATTTTAGTCTTCAGAAGCTGTTAGTTGTTGAGTTATTGTTTGGGTATGTGGATAAAACATAATTGAAATCTTTCTGACACCTTGTTCGTTTGGCAATTTGCTGTCGAGGAATCGCTCAATTAAAAGTTTGATAGCTTTTATCGATTGGTCATATTTATTTGTATAGTATTAACTTTCAAACATATTCCCTGATAGTTTCAAGAGATTCCGATCCTTGCGGCGCTAGAACACTAAAATTGTATGTGTTGTATACGAGTTTCTGTCTGCAGACGGCCGCTTGGTTTGTGATTGATTATTAAGTAGGTGTGTAATTCGGCTAGTCCTTAAACCGCTTTAAACCCCCAATACTTTGTATTGTACGTTCCATGACGTTGACCCTACCTTTAGTCATTGTTAATTTAAAGTTGGGTGTTCTGTTATACAATCAGTGTATAAAGAAATGACTTTCCTTCGAGGTATAGTTACTCTGGAGTTTCGTTGTTATATGTATTACAATTCTTATGGACAATTATGCTATCCCCAGCAATAAGAAATATAAGAAACCGCCACAACTAACATCGTCCTAATAGTTAATAACTTAGTGTTATACTTTTCACGGGCATTTATTCTTATCTTAACATGAGAAAAACGAAACACAATTACAACCTGCATTATCACTTGGTCAATAAATTTGGTTTACACTGTTCATGTTAACAAAACGCGCTTACACCATAGTGGCTTTCATGGCGTAATTGTTTTTGTGACATGAACCCAATCCTCGTTTAAGAATGCAGAAAGTTCGCCTAAGAGTCTCGAGCTGTTCAGGAACCATTTTCTTACGTTTCCGCAGAGCGGCTGCGTCCCTTCGGCGTTCGCACCGCGTAACGCAATTAATTTCAAACCCCAAAACTTTCATCTAGCGGATGAAAACTTATTCGATCACTTGAGGATAAAATGACGGTGAAAATTTATAATTGTTACTCAACTCAATGAGCTAACTTCATGAACACTGTAGTTATAATGCGAACGATTTGGGTTTATTTGCGTTAAAAAAATGGTTTAAGTGTCCCTTAAACACGATCTTGATGTTTTTATAGGTAAACAAAACGTGTCATACGGTCACAATCCCCCCACCCTAGACTGCCGCGGCCTAAATTTGCCTCTGGCTAAACTATTGATTTGTTTTTGTTCCGGATTCGAGTACAAAATATATACACGTAGGACACTTTACTATTGTTATGGTATCATTTATCTTTTAAAACACTATTACAAGACCGACAATAAATACCGCAAACAAATTGTGCACGCAAAATATGCTAACAGGATCAAAGACCATCTGATTAAAATGGGCGAGCACGCTATGTCCTAGAATAAAAAAGCCAACAACATTTAAGTCATTACCAAAATACATTTACTGCAAAAACGAATTATTAGGTAAGTTAGAGCCGTTTGTATTAGACCGCATTGTATGTTATATACTACCCCGGAAACAAAAACACGGAAACAAAGGAAAAGACAAAACGCAACAGATGGAGACAGAAAAGGAAACATCAACGCAAAGTTCAGGTCGAACATGATTCATATATAATTCTTCCGCGACCCTCGATTCATTTTCTATAGACGAAGAAGGAAAATAAGTGTTTTATATTTTGCAACAAATAATGAGCGAAGCCTCGTGTTGTAAAAGTAAATGATAAGTGTGTTCATATCCCATATTTTGGCGAAATCTGTTCATTAAAAATTGAGGAATTATGAAAAAAGGGTTGTAATCTAAGTGCTACTGAGTGAACGTTGATGCTTTTCATGTCACCAACTGCAAAGCAACAACTTAGTTATTAGCCCGTATCCCGATTATGGATAAATGTTGAGTATGTTTCTAAACTTATGTCAATAATTTACCAACCGTTCCAACGCGGTCACCACATGCTTATACATATGCGTATCAAGTTACTGTAGCGTACATTTGTATTTTGCTGCATTGATCGCCCGCCACAAATAATGGGATGCATATCAGACAACTCTCATTTAGCTGCAGAGGAGTTTCACGTTATTTTGACTGGGACTTATTTTATAATAAAAGCAACACATAGTAAAACCAATCTCTGTATAGTGTTGTATAGCTCAACTTTAAACAAATTCAAACGAAAACATGTCGATTATGATTAATGAAACAAATGCGCAAAGCTTTTTTTGCTTTGTGGTTTCGTGTTTTGTTGTTCGTTACGTTCTTATTTTGTATAGTGTCTCATGGTTAAAAACTGGCTTCGACAGTTATTTAGGGAGAGAAATTAAACTCAAGTCCAGTGTTAAAAGCGATTTAAACCAATAGAAAATGAACATTTTATTTTTCTCAATATTAAACCAATACATGAAAAAGAATGAGCAATTTTAAATAAAGTCCATTTACTATTTTATGATATTACATCAATCAAACATTGTTCAATTCAGTGAAATTCAAAATAATACGTTTACGCCTCTACAGGTACGTTCATTCGTATTTGTTGTAGAACCAAAACTTGTGTCTACGTTTTCTCCTACAAAAACTGCACACAATTGTTGGGTTTTGCAAATAGTGTACACGTCTTTAGTACATCGATGTTTTTTTTTACTGTACACAACACAATAATTTTAAATCAAATTCCCTAGATTTTCCGGTACCACTTATTCTTCACTTTATTCTTGTTTTTTAAGTCATTAACGTATTTGGTTGTTCAGCTCGTTAGAATGTCAAATGTATATGCTTATTCAGTAATACCAAAACATAGAAAAAACATGAAACAACATAATATGGCACAACGTAAGTACAGGCTCAATGCCAGTATATAAACATGTTTGCTTACAGCTGCATTTGAGTCGATGGCAACTATGCCAGTTCTGATATTTTAATCCCGATCGTCAGATGAGAATATCTGTTACAGACATTATAGCCAGAACGACATGTTACATATTTTTTAAACAACATATTTCCGTATTATCCAGTATCGCTGTCTGTACAATAATGGGCTAGATAATGGTACATATTATATGTACACAGTAAACATAATCACATGAAAATACAAAATAAACACAAAGTATTAATTAAGAAATATATTCTCCAAACAAAAAGTAGTTGGTTTTATCTTTGTGATAATATTCTTACTACTCAAATTCTAAAGGAGAAAAGTATTTTAAGCGCACTATAAAACTTGAAAGTAAAGGATTTATAGATTCTGATAAAAATAAACAAAAATGGTTTAACGAAGAATGTTAAACCAAAAAAACTTAATGTGTAAGAGCTTTATACGATTATGACCTAAACAAAAACGAACGTACACGAAAACACATGATTACAATGAAAAAAGATTATACGTGTACATGTAGGAACACGAATTTTAAATACAACACAGATAAAAGGAAGCACATGAACAGAATGAAAAGGTAATCACCCCGTGAGTTTTGGAAATTATTCAAACGTAAGCCTACTGAACAAAATTCAGAAACGATACCGTTAAACAAAATCAATTATATTTGATTCCGACACTTTCTTATTTGAATTTTATAATAGGCAAAACGAAGAACCGACGTACTCCGAACTTGATAATCCTATATCGATAGAAGAAATAATAAAGGCAACACGACGGTTGAAAAACAATAAAGCGCATGCGCATGACAATATTATATATGCATACTTTACAGAAACCAATGGGATCTTCCCTGCTCGCAGCGTTTGTTATTGCATCTTTTGCTGTTAATTCACAGCATGAGTTGTACTTTGGAAATGCTTAATCTTATTCGTTATGTTTCGCGCGGTACGAGCTGTTCAAAAGATCGTGCACTCTTTAATCGTAATATAGAACTCAATAAATACGGGTTGTTCCTCTTATTCGTATGAAATTTAAATTAAACTGTTCTTAATTCATCGGCTTAAGTATTGTCATTTTAATTAGAGTGACGTTATCAAAATGCGAATGTTAATGTGACACTAGTGCATGTAACAGTAAACACTTGCTTGCGATTGGTTTATTTATAAATAAGCTATATTGCAAACGCACGTTTGGTAATCAAATATTTTAACTAACATGTGTTTGTCAATAAGAATGCACAAGGAAAATAATTATATGCGAACTAAAATTCGGATACTTCCATTTGTCCGTAAATACACCGCTTATACGGCATTGCGTTTATATAATTATTACTATATACACAGTCCATATTAAAACATTTAAAGGATGTAAATATATTATTGGTATCGTTTGATATAGGGATTAGAAGAGAACTAGGAAGACGACATTCGCACTTCGTGTTTATCAATTCATAAACTTCTTTAGCCAATGTCGTTTAAACACATAATTTGAAACTAAATGAATGGGGTTTCATTGTTTTATTTTTCATCCTTGTTTTTTGTCGTGTTTCTTTGTTTAAAGACAAAACAGTCCTCCATGTAAAAAAACATGTTTACTGTTTTTTACTTAAGTCAGATGCAACTTATTTAAGCCAAGTTACGACTAAAATTTTCGGAGATTTAACAATGGAGCCTTTTGAAAACCTTTCAAAAAGGAAGTTAAAATGGATACTTGATATGCCAATTGTAAACAACGCACTCGATTCAGGATATGGTATTAATGTCGAATGCATTTAAAAACAGAAAATGTAATTATAATTAGGCAAAGATTTGGAAAAAAAATATATTCTAATGTAAGAAATCATGAACTACAAGCTCTTTTCTGCTGTTGATTATGATGAATTTGATAAGAATTGTGGTGATGATGCTGCTGCTGATGATTTTTTTATGTATATATTTCTATTGTTATTTTTATTTTAACGACGACGGTGATGATGATGGTGGTGATGATGATGATGATGATGATGATGATGATACTGATGATGATGATGATGATGATGATGATGATGATGATGATGACGATGACGATGACGATGACGATGATGATGATGATGATGATGATGATGATGATGATGATGATGATGAATACAAATTTGTTTGCATTCTCGACAATATTGACGAGTTCCTAAGTGGTTTGGTATTTTTCTTATTTCTTCGTACATCTTTATATTTTTTTAATGTAAATGATAAGATATCAAAAATTTAAACAATGCTCTTCATAAATGCATTTCAAAAGTGTAAAGATTTAAGACAAACAACAACCATTGTTAGTCTTTCATGTGTACCCCGTTCAATGGCTGTTTGCAGATAAATAGTAATTTGGAAATGCAAAGTCGCACTAAGATTGGCTTAAGTCGAGATGAAATTTAAATTCGTATAATTATACATTTCAAATGTTTGCCAGCTGCTCACGTGTAACTTAAATTAACCGACATGAACCAAGATTTTTAATAAAAACTACAACAGAAGCATATATGATCCCGAGAGGATGGGTTGTTCCATACGCATACCACTAAATACGTAACAATCTCTTAAAATTTATCGCGCAAGTGTTTCCTTTTTTAATTTCTTAACTGATAATCCAGTAGCAAAATCAGGAGAGAAATTGTGTATGCTATCATTCAGTGTTTTATTTAAGGAAAATGACCAATTTTTTATTCAAAACAGTTAAACGTTTTAACAAGTTTACTACAATAAGTGAAAGCCATTCACCGATTTTACACAAGATCTTTAGAATGAGTACATACCTGTTGATGTTAAAGGGATAAGTTTCTCGATCTCCATGGAATGACATGGTTCTGCTAGATGATTTTATACGCGTAAGCATTTTAAGTGATACAATTATACATTAACGACATCTATTAAACCTTAAGACAAGGTCGCGCTGCCTATACGGTTTATTGTCTGGCACAGTAGCGTATACCTGACACTAGCGTTCTTTAATCATATCCTACATATCTCGATGAATCGAATGAGGAAACTTATCAGTATCGTTCAAATCCACAGTCTCTTCCTATAACAACCGTAGATATACATATAAAAATACAATCAGACCCTATTCATCCCGACATATCACGATCAACACGCCCACGATAATGCTACGTTATCACTATCACCATTTGCAGGGCGACTTAAATCGTTGTCTTTACCTCAAATCGATCATTGTTTTTTTATCAGATCGTATCGGGTATTAACAGATCTTGAAGTCAATCTTGTCAATAGTGTTAATCGTGGATTGATTTTAAACGTTTAACACCATCAACTGCAATCAATTCTTAATTGTATCGTCGTTTACATATATGGTATCGTAACACAGTGCGACACATCTTTTCTATTCATTGTACAATCATAAACAGATTTAAATCGTGCGCAAAGCAGCAAATCATAACATACAGACACGCATCATATCGTATCTAAGCCTGAAATGTCTCATGGTGAAAAACTGGCTTCGAGCAATACCACGATAATGTACGTGTCTCTTTTCGCGGCGCTTGTTTAAGATCGTACGACGGTCTGATTGAAAAATAAATAATTGTCTACAGCAGTCATTGTTTTAGACGCTTTAAGTAGCGCGATTTCAGTTCGGTTGACCACAGTTATATAAAACAGAAACACACAAACACGTGGGTGAGTATTTGGTTACAATTTGCTTTAATAGCACTATTGTATAGCAAAAAAAACATTTGTTTCGGTTGTATTAAATTACTAGCAAATTATATGTTATTATAGCGAAACTAAACAATGCGCTTGTTTAAAGAAGTTTTCAGGAAACAAGTGTTGTCAGTGTATTGGAGGAAGGTGCGCTTTGTTTAGTGATATGAACTGCTTCGAAGGATGTGAAAGATATTTCTTATTCAGACAGAATGTTCATGTCCATGTAAAATAAACTTTACTGTGAAAAATGTGCGCCCGGTATATATGAAACGTCTTGCAAATCATTGTGTTCCTTGCGATGCATCGGCATCTCTTGATTTACCAATGCCAGGATGGTTGCAAGGATGGTTGCCAGTATTGTTGCAGTCAAGGTTGCTCTAAAATCGTATACGAAATAAGAGTGATATACCTTGTCCACCAAAGTTCGGCTGTACGGACGGACATCGTTTCTCTTGTTTAAGAATATACACTGTATATGTTATATAATGCTACATATACTATACAAGTTTAAATAAGTATTTTCCAACATGTTTATTGCACATTGTAGTGGCTGTTCCAGTTAATTCGAAGATATGGATTGTGGCAGTTATATAACAAATATAATAATCATGACAAGGTTGATTTTGTTTAATTCTGTAAGATTTCTTAATATACTCAATTCATTAGAGCATTTTTTTTTACATTCATTTCAAATAAACCGATATGTTTGAAGACATGCAACATAACTCCATTAAATATAAACTGACTGAATGCATATGATCTCTCGGTCCTAGAATCGGATAGCCACTGTCCCCTGACCTCCATATTTACTACGTCATAAAGGATATAGTGCTTATTGCCACGGACAGTCCAATGACGAATGACATGTCCTTTAATTTAGCAATTGTGGGGGGAAAATGCGATAACATATATAACAAATTTATGAAGGCCTGTAGACAGATATTTTAAGTCTCTATTCATATGATTACGTCAATCGTAAACCTCTGTAAGAGTGCGTTAATATTATGGGTTATATATGAATAAAATATATTTGTAAATACTGAGAATTATCTGTATTGTGTTTTTTTTATTTATCTTCTGTTTGCGATAATTTTAATTGATCGTATGGTTATTGAAACATTTTAAAAACAACGTTTCAAAGTGCTCTATTTTATGTTTGAGTATTTTTAATTACATGATGGTAATATGGTATTAAGTATATGATTGATCAACATTAACTGGAGTAAAATAATTTGTTACATTGATGTAGAGCGGAAATATGGTAACGCATGTGTGTGCATCAATCCATTAACAATGTTAGTTTAACAACAACGGGTCGTTTGAATATGATATGCCTTTAAACATTATTCAACACATTGTTGTTTTATTGTCATATTCATCCTTGTTTTGTCGCAATGCTTTGTTTGAAGACAAAAGGTACTTCATGTACATATTTACAATGTCTTTGTTTATGTGTGGGTAGTTTCGCATTGGTGGATTACGCGCACTAGGAAGTTCAAATTGGTAGTAGATTTTTACTGTAAAACAATGCATTCTTTTACGCATTTGATATTTTAGTCGTATTCAGTTGAATGAGGAGAGCATGTTTCTATTACAGGTAAGGTTATTTGATTATTTTCGACAATTATATTTTGAATCAAGTGCTACAGAAAATCACGTATTTACACTGTTTTCTAATCCTTCCTGATCGAGTAACATGTGTTTTACAAAAACAATTATTCAGTAGCTCCAGTCTTGCTCGATGATTTCATTTAAAACAAAATTTGCACATGCAGAAAGACTTGTGCTTGTTTTGAAGAATGATACGTTTGCTCATAATTGGGTCGAATTACATGTTTACTATTTAAATGGTTTATATTATAATTTGTTTGCGATTGTAATTGTTCTTTTGAAATCACAAAACGTTTTGTTTCCAAATACGATGAATTTAAAGGATCTAACACGAGTTGTAATGTTATACAATATTTCATTAAACGTGTTCGGGAATGTTGTTATCGAGCGTTTTGCGAGCAAACCAACAATTATCTGGACGAGTTTATGAACTATGTTTAAAATCACAAGGAGTGTCTGATATGGTTATCACTTTCGTATAAACAAAAACGTCCATCTCATTCTTCCAAATATTGTGGATAAATCGTAAAAGTGGTTTACTGATGTGACGTCATAATATACAGATGACAAAGTTTCACCAAAATGTAGCCTCTTGCTTTGTTCAATTTCAAAGACTTGTAACCGATCAAAAGACTCAACACGTGTTAAATGTAACATGATGGTCAAGATGTCCCTGGATCGCTCACCTGAGTTAAACGCAATCCAAACTCTTGCCTAGTTTTTGACCCCTCTTGACCCAGATTCTTAGCTTCTAGAGTCGATACGTACACTTTCTAAGAATTGAGAAGATGACGTAATGTTCGTAAAAAAACATAATCATATATATATGCTCTTTTATAAATTGTATTTGTTAAATAAAGAATGTTATGCAAATTATGAGTTTTGAATGTTATCGTTGATTTTGTTTCTCCGCTGCAGAACTATTTTTAGGTTTTAGGATTCCGAGATGCATTTAATTTGTTTTCGTATAATGATGTTATTAATTCCTAAGTAATTTGCATTGGTTGGTGCGCATAATTGTAAATCTTAAGTGCTTAGCGACGGGTATGAATAGTTCTGATAAAAATCTTGCATCTGTTATGATCACATTTAACTGTTTTCTTTCGATCTCACGATCTTAGAATTTGGATGTGTAACGATCACCACTTGATACATTTCAAATATCACATATCCAGTCATACAGTGGCTTACTTCACACTTCCTTAGATGTTAAGCTATACAATAATAGTCAGTGAACATCACTACAACGCAAGGGATAGTATTCTCGTTGTGTAAATCTTTTCAAGAATGAGCGTTTTAATAGGAAATCCAAAAAGCTCTTAGTTTATCAGCGTTAATTCAAGTATTATACTGTTGAATAATGTTTTTAGTTAGTCAAGAAAAAGTCTTAAAAAATGATTTTGTTTATGAATACATGAATTGTGTTATTATATAATTTCTATGTGTTGTTATGCATTTGACTGGATAGTTTTGTCTCACAAAGTAACTGCATGGATTGCAATTTAGTAACCCTGTGACAAAACTGTTGTATAACCTGACTAATTCATAACTGCTTTCATATCGTAACAATGAAAGTCACAAAACTATTACTGTTGAAATTGAGGTCAGAAAACAGATTAGTTTCAAAGTTTGTAAAAAAAAGCGAATCATTACTCGGCTACAAGGTTGCAACATGTAATTACATATTGTTTAAGGTAATAATCATAACAATATCTATTCCAAGTTCGAATCTGATTGAACTAAGTTTAAAAACTAGGTCATCATTTCCAAACTTAATAAAAACGAGTTACTACTCTAAAAGCCATGTTGATGGCAAGTGGGCACAATGTTCATATTTATCATATATATGCCAAATCTGGATCAAATGGGTTAAATACACTCGATCACTCCTAGACATTATTATGACTATTGTTAAAAACCCGACTAAATATTTAAAACATTAATTCACTTCCAATAATTCATTGATTTCTTTTATGTGTCTTTGTCAATCTATTTAATTTCTGGCAAACACGCTGATATCTTACATTATCATACCGCTGCATTGGTATCTGACTGATATAACGTTGCATGATATATTTTGTTATATCATGTTCAACAGGAAGTTCTTATATCAGTCGTTGTGTCATATTACTAAGACTTAACAAATAAGTCATATTTTATTGTAAAAATGAATCAGATTCATCAAAACTTACAATTTGATACCAAGATGTATTATATTTGATGAGGATGAGGATGAGAATGATGATGATGATGATGATGATGATGATGATGATGATTATGATGATGATGATGATGAAGAGGATGATGCTGATGATGATGATGATACATACGAGTTGAAGTTGTGTAGTGCGTGTTATGTTATTGCATCATTATCTTCAGCCAGAAAAATGGACTATATTGGAAGTTAAATTTCAATAAAGGAAACTTTCTAAATTTGCGATATGGCTTATCTATTTTATAAAAATATGGAAAACAGATGCGACATCGGAGAACAGATTCGCACCAAATATACACACTAGCTGGTGATGAAATAAAATATCCAACACACCATAAACAAATATTTTATAGACGAATACATATACTAGTACATAGTTAAAATACAACGATTACCTATTTAGCAAGTTGTCGATTGGAAGTTGCAATATTTGAACACACATGTCTATAACAATGATCACAATACAATCTCTATAATCAGGCTGTTGAATTGTTCAACCGCTTGAGTGTTTATCAACAGTTTAATACACATTTTGTATTTGTCAGTGAATTCAGTGATCCGATGTGTTTGCGGTAATTACGTTCCGACACAATATACACACTATACAATCAGTTCGTCGTTTTAAGTGAAAACCCCTCCTTTAGCAGTCAATGGTCCCACATTAAGTTAGTTCAATTTAAGCAGTTACACGCAATGACCCGTATTTCCACGTCCCTTTTGTTAATAGCTCGCAATGGGTTGGTAGAGACCATGACGGTGTCAACGGAGAATATTACCTATACTGAAGTTACACACAGAACTGAGCGGTTGGTGAGGTGACAGGACTTTAGGCAAGATGAAGGGAATATTAGCTTTAGCGGTTGTTTGTCTACTGGCGGATTTTACAGGTACGATCACGACGTTCGTAGAGGTTTCATATCTCTTAATATTTGCTTTTTTGTTGTTTAAGTTTCAGTTTTAAGTTGAATATGATCAGTTTAATACATTAAGGCATTTTAAGACATACTTATCTAATTGAATATACTCTACAAAGAGATTATGTTTAGAAAGTTTGGTGACCGCGTTATTGTTTACGATATTCACAATTACTATTTGTGTCATGTTAGGAAGAATTTGAATATACATACTAAGTTATGTACTTAAAGTTATATAAACTAGAAAAACACATACTAAACACCAGAACGTAAGCAGGGGAAAATTGAGCTAGTCTTTAATTTAAGGCATGCGACTATTCTCTTTAGCAATACATGACGAAATACAAAAATCACTAAACAATAAAACTTCGGTCATTAGAACGGCCTGTTAAAGTGATTGGGGGGTTAAGTCAATTTAAAACACGCCGAACCTCAGTCCTAGCCCAGAATTATTTGGATTGTTTTGAGAATACCAGTGACAGGAAAAATCTGATTTTTGTCAGTGATATTCATAAATGTTTGACGGATGCAATACTTTATTTATCTTAAAATAAAAAAAAATAAAAGTAGTATATTAGTAGAAACAATTTGATCTGTGTAAATATTTCGGGAATATTTTATAAACGGAGTAATATGTTGTTACCTGTGGTGAACACTTTGTTCAACGGATTAATATTTTACCTGTGGTGAACACTTTCTCAACGGATTAACATACTTACAATCACAATGTGTCTGATTAGATATAATAGAGATTAATTACTGGATTTATCGGCAGTATCGAGCAATCATACAATACCAAACCAAGGAACGTTTACAGTTTATATATATATATAATGTCAATATGTAAGTGCTTTATATACGATCCTCATTACCACAGAACGTTATATATATTATCTCTACCTCTTATCCTTCAACTTAACACTTCAGTCAACAATTATTTTAAGAATTGTTAACATAACATCCGTCCCAAGAAGAGCCCTTGACGATCATTAAGTTTGTATTATCAACCATGTTAATTTGTGTTCTCGAGTAGTTTGAAGATCAAAATTGAAAAAG
>VMBQ01003041.1:40780-54057 GCA_007657795.1 Dreissena rostriformis
TATGTGTGTATTTGATTCTAGTATTTTTTTCAACGTGCATTATAAGGTTGGTATTTTATTACTTTCGTGAATATTAAACCACTTCGTAATCAATCTGCCCCTTCATTTCGGACCATTGCGTTGTTAAAGTCGTTACCAAAGTATAAAAAGAAAATATCAAGTGTCAAACCATAACATTTCGAAATTTTAAAAACATAGACCTCTCATCATTTACTAATGACCTCAATAAAATGTCAATTACAGCAGACAAAGCAGACACTTTTGTAGTGCAATTTGAAGATGAAATATGTAGAATTCTTGATAAACACGCTCCATACATTGAGAAAAAAAAATCGTGCACCAAAACCAAGGTTTAATGAAAACATTCTTGAACTAAAAGCAAAACACGTAAACTTGAACGCATGTGGAGAAAATACAAACAACCAGACCAGTATGAACTTTTCAAAAATGCCAGAAATAAATACACTTTCGAGTTAAATTCAGAGAAAGCAACGATCGCTGAGTCAAAAAGTAATTGATTTTTAAGGAGATTCTAAAAAACTCTACAAGTTTGTCTCAGAATTAACAGGAAAGAATACTGATAACCCTATGCCCGAAGGTGAAAGCGACACCGTGATAGCTGAAAACTTTGCAGATCCTTCCTGAATAAATTAACAAAATTCGAGATGCCCTTGCAAGTTTCGAAACATTCACACCCGATCACAAGGAAATACCGTGTTTCGGTATGTTTGAAGAGCTCACCCAAGATGAAGTGAAAAAGATCATCAATCACCTGCAAACAAAATCATGCGAACTAGATGCATTGCCAACACCAGTACTGAAATCATTTGTAAACGAGTTACTACCGTTCGTGACAAAATTGGTTAATCTCTCTCTGAGTCAAGGAGTTTTTCTTTCAAAATTTAAACAGGCAATAGTTAGACCACTTCTCAAGAAAATTCGACTAGACCTGAGTTATGCCAACTATAGACCAGTGAGAAACTTATCATTTCTATCGAAAGTGATCGAAAAGGCTGCTCTGTTTAGACTCAACATATGTGAATGAAAACAATCTCCTTCCAAAAAATCAGTCAGCCTACAGACAATGCCATTCTTGTGAATCTGCTTTACTTAGACTAGTCAATGATATACTCGAAGGTATGGAGGAACAAGAGGTTACAGCACTTATTGCCATTGATCTGAGTGCTGCTTTCGATACAGTCGATCATGACATTCTACTAAACGTGTTGCAAAAACAATACGGTGCATGTGGCACGGCACTAAACCGGATAGACTCTTATCTTCGTCTAAGAAACTGTCGTATATATGTTAATTCAGCTTTATCGTCGGCACGTTCTTTTGTGTGTAGTGTCCCCCAGGGTAATTGTCTTGGTCCATGGCTCTTTCTGACGTACGCTGGAATACTGTTTTAAGTCATTCCTCCATCCATCTCAGTCTACGGTTTTGCAGACGACCACACCGCAAACAATTGATTCAAACCTACATCATTTTCTGTTGAAAGATCTTTCATTCATGAACTTGAACGTCGCGCACTCGTTATTAACAACTTAATGAACGAGAATAAACTGAAAATGAACGCATCAAAAACGGAATTCATCATGTTCGGTAGTACACCCCAATTCAATAAATGTCAATCTAAAGAAAGAGATATTGCTGGTGACACTGTTAAAGCAGAAAAATGCATACGGTTTTTGGGTACATATTTAAATGAAACACTGAATTTTAAAGAACACATCAAAATTAGTGCCGTACAGCCATGTACAGCTACCTTTAAAATAAAAAACGCAAGGAAATACTTAACAAAAGAAGCAACAGAAATGCTCGTTTTGTCTTTGGTAATATCCTATCTGGATGATTGTAATCTCATATTGTATGGAACAGCTCAATGCAAAATAAACAAAATACAACGTATCCAAAACATGTGTGCCAAACTGTTACTCAGCCGACAGAAATATGACAGTTCAAAAGATGCTTTGTATGAACTACACTGGCTACCAGTAAAGACCAGGATAACATTCAAATTACTGACCTTCATGTATAATTGTTCTGTTGGTAATGCACCAAATAACCTATACAGAACGTTTAGCAGAAAAAGTACCAGAACGTAACCTACGATCTACAGTCTCGTATGACGGATGTTATGATTTTAAACGCACAAAGAAAAACAAATCATGGACAGGAGTTTCGGAGTTGTTAGTGCGAAACTGTGGAATGACGTACCATCAAGCATCCGATCTTCTGTCTCAATATACAATTTCAAAAGGAATTTGAAAACATTTCTCTTCAGAGACTTTTACAACCTATTTTAATTTGAATACCTGGGATTTTTAAAATAATTGAGACTCAGCGTTATAGATTTATTATAATTTATGATAATTTACAAGTGCGACGGTTGTCCTGACGGGGTTTGATTTCTCCAGTCTTCAACTCACATGGTGGTAGTATCATGAAACTACTTGTGGGTCAACACCCTTTTAAGGGAAGCACTGTTATTCCTTTGAGGGTCTGGGGACATGTGGTAATGGTATCATGACGTTACGCTTGTTCCCGCCAAGGTGCTTGTTAGGTCTGACGTCATACTACTAATATCATTTTTTTAGGTTAATTATTTGAAAAGTAATTCAGTTTTAATTAATAGCTATATTTTATATTCTTTGTGTTCCAAAAAAATTGGCTCATAATATCATTAGAATTATTGTCTTAACCCTAGTAACATCAATTTATTAAATAATAGTTTACTTTTACTCTGTTTTAATAGTAGCAGGCATTGTTTTATTTCTTAAATTTCTTACATCAATTTTATTTATATCACACAATTTTAGATTATAAATCCTTTTATTAATGCTTCATAGCAGTATCAATCACTCTTTTTTTTATCAATTTAATGCACATATATATGTGTTGTACAACGCCATTGAATATAATTATATAAATAGGAGTTTCATCAAATTAGCAAGTTTCAAGTTTCAAGTTTGCATTAATCATTATGATATCGTACACATTGCAATGTATTACTTCTACTGTTTGTTTGTTTTAAATATTTTAAAGCGACATATAATTTAACTTGTCAAAGACTGTACGAATAAACATGTCCGATTCGGAAAAAGCGAAGAACCTGCACAGTTCCAATACATTTCTGAATATAAATTAACATGAGATGATTAACAATTGCTATAAACAAAAGATTACAATTTGATTTTAATATGTCACTCTAATTTTTAATTTTACATTCAGATGCTCAGGTTATTGCGTGGGTAGAGTCCGGGTTCACCGTCACGGCTGGGACTGGCACTGCCTCAGTCACGATGAAGTTCAATACTAAAGTAGTGGAGACAAGTACAGATGCATACCCTATTGTGGAACTGACGGTATCCGCTTATTCCGGAGTAGATTACGCCTTTACAGCCGCTGGGAATCCTGGTAGCGTGGGAAATTTTGCGAACAAGAATAGTGGAGCGATAACACTTGCTTCAGGGAAATTCATTGATTACGAAACAACAAAGTCAATTGTTTTTGTTGTTACGTAAGTCTTTCTTCCACTGTATCTGTAATGTATTATTAATTTGTATTTAATTAAATTAGTCATAATACACGGAGATAACTTGTGAAAGATGCAAATGGTTGCTTTGGCGTTTGCTTCGAATATGATGAGTTAATATCAATTTTCAATTATTTTATGTTTCAGAAATTATTAAAAACAAAACGTTTCGTACAATAACCGATGGTCTGGTTTTAGAAACAAAAAAACACCAAACAAAATATCGACCTTAAGCACAATGTAACAAACCATAGATACAATTTCAGAGTCAAATATCTAACTGAACATGCAATAATCGAAATACCTTGAGCAGTATCTCAGTCTATTTCATCAGGTCAGTAGCCCATGTAATAAAACAGTGACATATTACGATTGTTGAAGGACTTTATTCGCTAGGAACCAACGACAATAATTAGTTTATTTAAAAACATGTGTTAATTTAACTTTTTATCTTGCACATGCGTTTTATTTAAGGAATTTGTTTTTCATAAATGTTTATTTTTAATGAGCATTATCATTAGCCATTACTAAAATTTGTTGTGCGATCTGTGATAAGACACTGCCATGTTCAAAAACGTGTTGTATTGATTGATAAACACTGATAACTTGCCATTGGTTATAACTTATTTGAAAGCACGTTGTTTCCGTTGTTTGATTCGTATTTATTTTAAACAATACATCGGTAGAAGACAACACAACATTTGAATGACAAGGATACGCTGATTGCTATTTACCACTGCCGATTCATACTCACTTTATTCGCAATGATTATTTAAAGAAATATTGCGCGAATCACAGCCAACATACTCTATGCCATATAACGCTACAGATTTGCTCCTTTCAGCAGCGATTCGCAACTGTTTTAAAAGATAAAAGTCACCATGTTGGTATAACAACAGAGGCCAGCACGTGACATAATTGTCATGTCAGCAGGTTTAAAAACACGGGTTTGCCCAAATTTCAAAATCCTTTTTACATGCTTCCAGTGCTACACCTGGTGCTGGTACTGTCGGCACGGCCACTGTGACAGTAGAGATCAAGAACAAGATCGAGTACAGCAACACTCACTACGTAGGTTTCGTCGCTGATAAAGCTGCTGCCGGTATACATAGCACATTCGTTGTTCTGTAACCGTTTTAGTACTCATAAGCTTAATATTAAGTGTGTTTTATAAGTATATTACACTCACTGCAAAATGACTAATTTTCCAAGATTTTCAACCTAGTTAAATACTTATATAGAAACTAATCACTGTTTGATTAACAATAAAATATGCATATGTCACTCGGCATTTCTTCGTGGTGCTTTGCATGTTTCTGCACTTTCTATTGTAGGTACAACGGTCGGGACATATGCTGTAGCAGATAAGGCCATCGATGACACAATCGTCTATACGATATGTAAGACAGAAATGGATTGTTATTGGATTTGGACATTTATACTAAAACGATTGCTTTGACCGTAATGGTAATTAAAAAACCTAGCTCAGCCGTTTAAATACCAGTCGTTAGTGAAACTGATGTACCGTATAATTATTATGTTAAAAAACAACGATAGTCAAATTCAAATCGTTACGAAAGTATATATTTATTGAATGATTATTGAATAGCGCCGACAACTCATTTTGAATACGGTGCAACGACTGGTGTGGTGTCCGTCAAAACCGGGGCGACAATTGACATGGCAACAGCCGGAGGTCACACGCTCACTTTGACAGCGACCCCTGCCGTCGGCGGCTCATCCGCCACCACTGCGGATACCGCAACGCTGTGGATTGCCGTTGGAATATGTAGCAGCAGCGCCCTGCAGGTCACCGCCAATTTCACAGGAGAAACGTGTGAACAATGTTTAGCCAATTTTGTTAGAGTCAAATGCGCTCATTGTAGTACAGGTATGTTTGGAACTTATTGTGAACATGATTGCACACGATGCACAAACGGCCATTGCGACTTAAGTGGGTCATGTATTTCGGGATGCAAAGATGGCTATTGGAAAAGCGATTGCAGTTTGGCTTGCAATCACAATTGTACAAAGTGTAGTCAGTATGATGGTGGTTGTCAATTGTGTGCTACTGATGTAAGTTTTGGACCCAAGTGCGAGTTTGAATGTGACATCAAGTGCATAAATCGGTCATGCTCTATAAACGGGGATTGCAATCAAGGATGTTCTATAAATAGCTTCGGTCCGAAATGCGATAAACCTTGCCCCAACAATTGTTACCAAATACATGAGTCCGCAATTTGTTCGCAAGAGGATGCATCGTGCAAGGTCGGCTGCAAGGATGGTTATAGGGGATCGAAATGCGAAGAAGGTATACTATAATTTGCATCTTTTTGTATATATGGCGCATCGTCTGTTTATTTTAATAAGTAACTAACATAATATTTATGTTAATGTACCTTTTTATTAAATAAAGTATATTAGTGTCATAAGATTTTTAAAGAATATTTATTCATCTCTAAGACAATATGAAGATTTATAGTACGAAAAATTATAGTCGATGTGTATTATGTTTCCGTCACACTGTGCGAATAGTAAAAATAATTTTCCTTCATGTTGTAATGTCAACAATTTCATCAATGAACAAAAAAATGCTTTAAAAAACATAATTGAGCAATACATATCACATTTTAATCTAGACTTACATATGACATGGTGTAAGATATTTTTACTCGATGTGTGCATTGATCAAACTTATCTTTTAGTAAGTTGCATTATGGTTCTATATGTATCGCTTACTGTATCATGACATACACGGAACATTCGGTTGGATAAATAACTATCCTGAAGAATTGTGCCTGCTTTAAATTAAGGCGTAGTTGAATGACGCCACGCAAGGCTGAGATGGAAATGAATGGGAAATTTATCGTTATCACGGTCGCTTTCATGACACCGCTGGCGTATCGAAAAATATCATGTCTCTAAAGACCACAATAGATCATTGCATACGTACATATCTGTATGACGTTATTCTTCTATTGCAAGCAAAATATGGTGGACTAGAGTGGAAATAACGGGAGCCAAATTATATGCTGGTACAACAAGGAGACGTCTTTTTTGTCACCGTGTTACCGATAGCTGATCTGTCTTAATTTTTCAGTATGCGTTTAAGTTTGCTTTAATTAGTTTCAGAACTCAAAATCGCGTGTCATGGTTTTGATGTTGACGCCGCTTTGATTGGTGGTGGAGTAGGTGCAGTTCTTTGTCTAACAGGAATGGGGATAGTTCTGCTGGTTCGTTATGCCATTAAGAGGTACATCACTTAGCTCAAGTATATATTTCTAGTCATTCGGTTTTCTTATTTTATTTGAAGACTGAAATAGACATCACAACACATTTTGTTTTTTATTTTGAAGGCGTCGTGACAATGGTCAGTCATCGTTATATGAGACTAACCAACCATCCAACACTGGAAATGATTTACATGTATACTCCGGATTGAACGTCGGTAAGTTTAACACTAAATCTATAATTATAACTTGTACACAAGTGTAACTGTATGTGCGTTTGATTGTATGTGAACTATCTCACACGATATGGCGAACATTGGTTGTTTCCACTAATCGATCCAGGTTTTGTGTCGACCATTAATTTCTTTTTTGTTTTAGAGACTTTTTGTGTTGTTCATTTTTTTGTGCTACATTTAAGTATATGCTTAAAATTAACCTGAACATATAAGGAAACACAATTATGATCCAATGATATTTGCAAAATATCCGCCATTGAATATCACTTAATTAGTGTAGCGTAAAACGGTTAAACAAAACAAACTTGGTCGACCTACCTACCCTATTCTTTTAGAAATTATTGTAAACGATCAACTTATATTGTGCGTAAAATATTTTAATGTAGTACTCTAAAACATGTTATTGTGTCATTTACAGATACTTACGACAACTTTGTTTCCGAACCTGTTTGAACAGGTTTCTCCAGCAAAATACTATTGAAGATAAGAAGACACAACAACACAACCAGCTCGTCATAAATTACTATTATATAACTGCAGGTGTATTACATTTTAGCTGGTTAAGTTTTTATTGAACATATCTCGAAATTGCCGTTTGTCCCCCTCTTGAATTTATAAATGACCATATGCCGACCTCTTTGTTGAGGCTCTTATTTCGATAAGATAGTTTGTGTCCGTTTTTGAATGGCTCGTATATATGGTATCTATATATTTATATTATATGGTGTTGCTGATGTTGTTAAATTTATTTACAATATTCACATGCGATTACAAAATCCGGCCAGGAATATCATACAATTTATCTAGATCGTGTAATATGTTATGCAACAGCATTCAGAACATCATAAGTTCTATTAATAATCTAGTCAAACAGACGAGTACAAAACAAGAATACTTTTTATTTTAGATCTTTAAAAAAGCTGAATAAAATCATACACTTTTATTTTAAAATGCAATTTAATAATTTAATTCATTATTACATAAAGTTGTAATTGTATTTAAATGATGCAAAAGACAGCTGCCCGATTTTTCAATCCGGGCGATAAATGAATAATTTCGAGCTAAGGAAAAAAATGCATGTATATTTATAATATAATACGCATACATATTTTGTATACGATATGATAGAATATTTTAAATGTTCAATAACAACTAATTTTGCAACACAGCAATAATAAGATCATGAACTGGTTCAATACGTTTCAAAACGATTGTGTAAGGCTTTTAACATATTGCGCTTTTTTGTTTTCCCTAATACAGATTTATATGACATGTGCACATATTTGCACATGCTTTTCTTTGTCGGACTTTTTTCCCGTTTTATATTCCGCATGTAAATTGCATATTATCAATGTGTGGAATCACGTGATCAAAGTATGACAAGTACCACGGAAAATGGCTGCCTCGGTTAATATATGTTTAACAAATGTCGAGTTTAACATTTTAAATCGAGAGCTTTCTAGCAATATATCGTACGTTTACAGAACACCTCGACACTGGTTTACGATTTTTGTTCACATCTATGGTAGAGCCCACTATTTTGTAACATAATAAAGGATACTTCCTTTGCTGCCGTTGCTACATACACTTCTCTTATTCTATTTTGCAGTGGGTGTCTTATAAATATAAAGCTTTATTGCACTCTAAGGGTAAATTTAAGTAAAAATAGGTTAACATGTATACTTTTGAAGCAAAAAAAACAACATTAGATTTATTTAGATTTGGTCACTTTACAATCGTTCAGAACATCAATAAGCGAGTTTATCAGATTTTCCTGAACATGTAAGAATATTATGGTCAGGACCGGGTATCTATCTAAAGCATTGTTGTTCTAAGCCTAAATATTCGGCATAGATAGTTTTATACTACTAATGCTCGCGTAAGATTATCCTTTTGTGAACTAAAACAAGAGCGTTTGATATAGTTTTCATGGCGGTACAAAAGAAATTACATTAACTGTATACTGTAGTTCAAACTCGTTAAAACAATCCTTTTCATGATTCACAGCAGCACATTTGACCAGACAGACACACCAAAACGACTAGATCATGAAAAGCCTGCCTTTAAAATACAAATTGTGTCTGCATCGATAGAATAAATAAACATCACAAAACAGGTCGCAACATACATGTGCATACGTATAATCATTTCTTATCAACCTTATTCCTTAATTCAATACATAATATGCCTGTTTCTTATGGTGAATGTATAATCAAAACAATGAGGGCAGTACTAAATAAGGTTTCGGTTTAAAACAATAACAACAACAACAACAACAAAAACAATGCAAATATTTCAATATTTCATTTAGAAATAAAAAACAAAAAACTACGTGGCATCCACCATTACAGTTTATTAAGTGGATTTGACTATTCATTTTAGCTAAATATAGTGAATGTATTATACATTAATAAATAAAACTATTTCTTTTAACATTGATTATTGGCCGTTTTGATTCCAATCGCTTTGAGAACAAAACAAAATGTGATTGATGTCACTTTGCATTAAAAACTTAGTCTTGTCGTGGATCATATCGTTACGCTAAAATAATCATCAGAAAATTGTGATCTCAGATTGTGCATAGTCTAGGCGAATATCAAACACCCCGCTGGAAAGTGTTCCGGTTCGTTCATACGATCTGTACACATTGTATTGCGGGAGCTATACTTTACTTGACCCGTTTTAATGTTATATCCATCGCAACTTCGTTGAAGTATGCAACCATTTTCGATGCATATCGTCATACTTTGATCACTTGATTCCCGGACCTGTCCGCATTGATATAATGATATTCCCATTTGTATGGTTTTTGTTTATGCTAGATTTTTGAATCAAGTATGTAATTTTAGTCTAGAGTTTTTTGCAAATGTGAGCATAGTTAATATGCCGTCTAGAATCATTTACTTCTCTAAATTTCGTCATTGCGATTCATTCATGAAGTGTCTGGTTTGTGTAAATAGTGTGGCATGATGTTTAAATCCAATGCATTCCAACATGTGTAATCAATGCTTGGAAACATTTTTGAATTTTAATAATTTTTGGATTTTAGCTCTTCTAGCTGTTATCTGTTAGTTGCCAAATTTTCAAAGCTGGTTAGTTATCCGCCATATGTAATAAATGCCTCCAAGTAAACAAACACAAATCCGCTTTCTTTTGCAACGAAAGAAAATTGTAAGTCTATCAGACCGCAGAGCATGCAATAAAAACATGAACATCTAGCAAAGAATAACATGATATCTGGCATCAAACGAATCATGTGTGAGACGTTGAATGGGCGTTAAGTACATTATATTAGCAACTTCATTATTGATTTCTGTTGTGTTTTTTTTTATTTCAGCGGTATTAATGGTTACGAATGTTTATACTTACCACAAATGTCTTACCTCATTTACTTTAAAACAAGTGTTTAAAACTTCTCGTGTCTCTATAAAAATCCTTCAACGTTGATAATTTTCGTAAGATCACACGTGTGGATTAAACAGATTATCCATTACAGAATTGAGAATTTATAAAACATTTCAAACTCAGTTAATGTTTTGGCAAATCATTTTGATATAATTAATTAATTAGATATACATATTGAAGAATCGAGACTTTGCTTAATAGTTCAACATCTATTTGATGTTGTTTATATTCAAAAGCGCTTGGTGCGAATGGAATGGAATGCTTAATTCATCTGTGTAAAGTGTCGTCCATTTCGCACAGGCTTATCAGGGACGACACTTTCCGCCTAGACTGTATTTTCGTTTAGAAGAGATTTCCTTCAAACGCAAAATTCCATACAAGCGGTAAAAGTCGTCCCTGCGCACTGCACAGGGTAATCTCAGACGACACTTTACGCACATGCATCAAGCCCCGTTTTCACAGAGCGCGGCTCATATATTACCGAAGTTTTATACAAATGGAGCATACTACTCGATTTACTCCAGAGCCATAACTGCTTTATTGTTATTATTGTACCGATTTCAGATTGATTGTAGCACTTCTTTTCCATTTAAAACGATTTCTGCAAAGTTTGTTTTTAAAACATTGTTGGACTGGGGCTTTAACTTTCAATGATCCAATCCTTTAAAAAGCGGAAAATGTTATCAGAATACACGCAAAAAGCAATGTCAGCAACTTCTTGCTACTAATGGAGAAAATACATATAAAAAGCTCTTTGAAAATGGGGCTTAATGCATGTGCGGTAAGTTCGTACCAGATTAGCCTGTGCACAGGCTATTCAGGGACGACCTTTACCCAATACGTTCTTATAAGCCTTATAAACCCGTATTGGGTGTTCGTTCTTTTTTAAATCCAGACTATGGCCATCCGTCACAAAAGGGTCCATGTGTCCTCTGAATGATCATGTTCCGGATTCGAGTACAAAAGATATACACAATTAGGGCACCTTACTATTGTTACTGTATCATTTATCTACCTGCCTTTTGGTTTAGTCCGCGTTGTATGTAATTTACTACAGCATGGACACAACGAATGAGGAAACAACACAACAAATATAGTAAAAAAGGGAAACATTTAAGTTCAGGTTGAAAATGACTTTAAACTATTTCTTTCTCGACCCGCGACTTGGGATCTATGGAAGGTCAGAAGGAAAATGAGTATGGTATATTCTGCATCAAACCATGGGATGGGCCTTATGTTGTTAAAGTAGCTTAGGCATCCATGTAATTATTTAGTTAAAAGCGCGTGCTTAAAAACGCGAAGTAGAAAACTGTACCAACGAATTATGTCTGAATTGTGCAGAGTAATAAATACACAAAAGTAATGCAATTTAATATCTTTGGTTATTAAGTTCAGCAACATGTTATCGTTAGGTTAATTTGGCATTTGAAAACAAAATATTTTCAAAGTATTTAACAATATATATGACACCACATCGATTATTCACTAACTATTAATGAATGGCGGTATTTTGAATTGTTTTGGTATGAAGACGTTTTTAAAACTCATGTGCGTATGTTTTTAACAAAAAAACGGGCGTTTGTTTATATAAAATATATACTTTTACACAGACCAATATTAGGTCAACGCCTCGGAACAGTCAATGGAGAGCCTTTGTGGTTTTATTAACACTTGCCCAATGCGTGTCGAAATTTTTCAAGGCCTCTATAAATCACACTTACAAATAGATATTATAGTTAAACAATGCGCTGAAATTACAAGCAATTATTTATGTTTCTACATTATATTCACACCTTTAAATGAGATTATCTTTAGAGTCGTATAACTTTCAAAATTTATAGTGTTTTCCTTAATGAAGTATTTACTACACTGTTGCGGTATAGATTACATCTTTCTTATTTGAGTTACGGTTGAATGTCATAGATCGGTGTTTCAGTTTCGGTGTATACAATAAATATATTCCGTGAATGTCGACACACAAGTTAAACATCAGTACCCAGGTCATGTAAACTGACTTGACGTAACTTGATGGTAATTGAACACGTACACAGGTAAGGCGAATACTATTTGAATAAGCTGTACAAACAAACTGATCGCCCTAAACATATGTTACCCATTTAATACGTACACCATGCATATTTTGTTTTATTTAGTAAAGTCATGTTAACCAAAACAGAAAAAGACAGCTTTTATTTTACCGGTGCATTCACTTGAAAGAATTTGGCTTATAAGACAGTCTACATCTCTTACTTATTCAAGTGAGTCTAGCTTTTGATCAGTATTGAGATCCAACAACATAGATAAGACACGCAATCATAAAGGTGTCCGACTCAAAACATAAGGGACATTATTTCCTGTCATTTGTTTTTAGTTCTGGTAACTGTATTACTTCATTCTTGCGAATAAATCACCTAATTTCGAATTTAGAATGTAACAAACACACGCGAATTTCTTTTTTGGTCAGGATTAAGAAACACTAATTCATTTAATTAAGGAGTTGACTGATATTAGCAATGGAAGTTGTAGTATTAGTAGATCAGTAGTATAGTGTGTTACATTTTAAAGTTTACATTGTTCGGTTACATAGATTGTTTAAAATGTTGATTAATACCAATAGGATTGGCGACTAGAGGGAAGAAGGAAGTTAAATACATAAACATATGCGTTTCAAACAATTATCTACCAAAGAGCAATTAAAAAATGAGTGATGAAATGTAATGTGGTCACTTATCAACGAGTACACAGGCGAGGTAAGATTTTATTATATGGTCCTATTCACAAAAATATAAGATATACTGTACTGATGTCATCGTAAAATGTATGTTTACATAGTCGCTGTACCTCAGAGTGGACTTCATTTTAATATAT
>VMBQ01003041.1:54066-75740 GCA_007657795.1 Dreissena rostriformis
TATAAGCAATCAAGTTACACTATACACATATGCATATGTTCAGTTTGGCATGATGCGAATGGTGGTTACAGAAATGCATGTCCTTCAAGATGTGTATCCCTTTAGCTTACACAAGATTTTATCGATACGGCGTAAATACCGAGGAAAATATAATAACATGTAAATACGTTATGTAATTGTAAATGAACGTAGCCTTCATATAGTCAATCTGTTGTTCTAAAAATCGATTCTGTTTATGATACGCCAGTGTGTTTTTTTTTCTTTATTTTATCCGTATTCAAATATTTGTTAGTCGTCAGGGAAAGTACAACATAATCAGGTTTGACATTCAAAAAGAATTTACAAACTAAATTGAGATAACAACATCGTGCATCTTATTCTTGTAGAATTATCCCAGGAGTAAATACAAATTAACAAAGGCTATCAACCATATGTTATTGTTGAATGGTAAAATAACGTGCTTACAGACAATATTTTCGTATATTAATTTAGTTTCTACAAGTTAAATGGATACGCTGGTGTATGCTGCTGTTTTCTTTCTTTCTTCGGGTATGTATGTCCTTATAACATTTTTCAGACACTGTTTGATGTTCAAACGATTTGCCCTTAAAACTTCAGTGCTCTCGACGCCTAAGATACACATTTCCGAAAGCTTTGCACATCCTGTTGTTTCTGTGAAGATTGTTTCCCCAGAGTGATGCGACGGTGTTGACATATTATCCTGATACTCCTGATGTCCCTCTATTTATGCTCCGAACTGAGGTATATAGTCTGGCCGTCAGTGAGTATGCCAGTCAATCATTCAGCATGTTTGGTTTCCGGTCTCTAACTCAAACATTTTTCCTCGGATTGTCAACATTTCTAGAAATATTAATTAGCATAGCCATGTTTAATAAATAGCCAAATCCCTTCAGGCATTTTGGAATAATTGCCATTTTTATATTAGAACTAAATTATTGTCCGGAGCTCAACTTAAAATGAAAAATTAAAAACAACCTGAAACTTTTAAAAGGTAGACCTCTCGTTAAGAGGATGTGCATAGCATAAGACCAAAACTCCTGCTCCCCTATAATAAGGTTTATCGCCTTTTGTTAATTTTTTATTTTTTATTATCTTGTTGTTCACTGTCGTGAATCTTAATTTGGGAGGCATTGCTTCAGGCGTTTGAAATTGCTGTTTAACAAACTCACAACTAATACACACGCTTTACAGTGTCTTGCTTCAACCCTCTATGCTTAACAATTAACAGTTCCAACGCGATGACCCTAGCGTTTATAATTGTTATGTGCTTTGTTGTGTTTTATGTTCGGTCTTGTATTGTATTTACAATCGGTCACTTGTCTAATTTAGAACACTGGCGGAGATTTACAAAAATGTATCATTTACAATAAATAAATGATCACGCGCAATGCTATGACATTTCTAATCTGCTTAAATCCTTCATTATATATGAGACACTTTTGTTAATTGCAGTAATGGCCGACTGTTGCCAACCTGGATTTTATTTTGATGTTAATACTACAACAACAATCGGTACATATACACGCCAGAAATGCTTCTTCGATGGCTGTCTATGCAGTAATAATTATAATTGCAAAGAATGCATGATCGGATAGTTTATGGGCGGATACTTGTGCTCTCAATGCCCAGATAGATGTCCGACCTGCAACGCGAAATGTACAAGCTGTAAAAAGGGGTTCACGGGGAATATGTGTGAATCAGCGATATGTGCAAATAATAGATGTTTGTGTAAATCATTTGGGGAGTGTTATTGGTGTGTAGATGGAAACTACAACACACCCACTAATTGTACAAACGAATGCGATTCGAACTGTGCTTCGTGTACAAAATATACCACATGCGATTCATGCAAACCAGGAATTTATGGAACAGAGTGTAGACACGTATGTTTGAAAGGGTGTAGCAATAAATTCTGCAATAAAATAGATGGGTTGTGCTCATGTAAACTGACTTTTACGGGAACAAACTGCGACCAGTGTAGTTCTGGATTGTATGACCCTTCGTGCGATCTCAAATGTTCAGTCGGATGTAGTAATACTCAAGACTGTGATAAATTAGATGGCAGTTGTGTTTGTTCAGACTATTTTATGGGTCAAAGATGTGATCAGTGCAAGGTGGGCAGTTATGGAGTCTCTTGTGAACGCTTTTGCTCAAGAGGATGTAACACACCATGCAATCAGACAGATGGGACGTGTTCATGTTTGAAGAATTATACTGGACATCTGTGTGATGAGTGTGCGACAGGAATGTATGGCGAGTCATGTGCATTAGACTGCTCACGTGGGTGTGACGGTACATGTTATAGAACAGATGGGACTTGCACATGCTTGGAACAGTTTAAAGGTGCTATGTGCGACGAATGCAAACCAGGATGGTATGGCAATTTTTGTAAAAGCGTTTGTTCACTTGGATGTAGCGGTATTTGTAATCAGAAAGATGGGACATGTACATGTTTTGATAACTTCACAGGAACTAAATGGTACAGCTGTATGAACAGGACATATGGATTGAATTGTTTGCATGTATGTTCGGATGTGTAGATCGTGTTTGTAATAGAACGGATGGGACATGTACATGCGTGGCAAACTTTGATGGTGACAATTGCGAAAGATGTGTAACGGGGAAGTACGACTCCTCCTCGATGTGATAGTCATGTATGTAATCGGACGGATGGGAGCTGTACATGTTTGAAAGGGTTTACTGGATTGAAATGCGATGAATGTATCCTAGAGAGATATGGTTCGGTTTGTAATCAGTCTTGTTCACAAGGATGTGAAAACAGGACGTGCAATGACTCTGATGGTTCTTGCAGATGTTCGGAATATTTTACCGGAGATAAATGCGATCAATGCGTGCCTGGTAAATATGGCCCGTTTTGTAAATCATTTTGTTCTCAAAGATGCGTTTCAAGCGAATGCAAAAGTAACTATGGAAATTGTTCTTGTTCGGGAAATTTCAGTGGGGCTAGGTGCGATCGTTGCGTTCAGGGGAAGTATGGGGAAAACTGTTCCTTTGAGTGTCCGACGGGATGTCTGAACAATGTATGTAATCGCAAAGGAGAATGTAGTGATGGGTGTTTACACCACTTCTTCGGAAACTTGTGTAATCAGACATGTCCTGTGAATTGCAAAAACGGGACTAGCACCAACCCACGATGTAAACGTACTACAGGAAGCTGTCAGTTTGGTTGCAGTGATCGGTTTGCTGGAAATACATGTGAGACTAGTAAGTAAACACTTTTATAAGAGCAAAGTAGAATATATGCATTCCATTTGGTTACATTAGATACATCGACGCAACGATGTACATGACTCCGTTTTATTTTTTCAATAACCCCTAATTGCAATACATAATGTACTTCCAACTTCTTCAAATGAAGTTAAGCAGATGGTGAATGCTTAGTATTTTATTTAAATACGATTTGTGGTTCAAAACAAAATGCGATTTTAAATGCAGCGAGAATTGCTTAAGAACGTTTTGTAAAAAAAACGGGGATTGCAGAGTAGGCTGTACTGTGGTCTATATTGTTCTTGTTATAGAGAGCGATACACATGACAAACTAACGAACGATTGGTGACTCATTACTTTTACATTATGTTGTTTTGCGGTTTGAAAGAAATACGTAATCGGACGTGATACAATGATGCGATCGTCATAGTTTACGTTTGTTAGTTGAACAATTGCCTGTTTAAGTTACCAGACTGGTTGTGCATGGATTCAATATTATTTGCATTAGAAAGCGTATGTTGTTCTGTTTATATTGTTATCAAATATCTTGTGCTTATCAATCCGAATTTCGAGCATATCGTAATAGTAACACTACAAATGCTCATGCCGAATGAATATCTTATATACATTATTTGGTAATTTGATAGAACACACGTTTATCGATGATGGCAGTAACCGTGGATCCGCTGCAACAATTGGTGGAAGTGTAGCAGCTGCAGTTATAGCACTTATCTTGGCCATTGTCCTCCTGGTGGTGTTTTGGATTAAACGGTATGTATGACCGAACTGCAAAAAAGCTTTTTGTGACTGATTTATAAATCAATTTTTGCAACACTGATTAATTGTTTATTAAACAAAGACATTTGTATTTCCAGGCGCCAAAAAAGGCAATCACATTGCGATTATGAGTCGCGTGTTACCAGAACTGATGTTTCCGATATGCACGTGTACACTGGATTAGCAGAATGAAGGTTTATTTGTTTCAGATTTTGTTCAACAAATTATATTTTGTTAATGTATTTATTTGAAATTTTGGTTTATAATATAATCGAATGCGTTAATTATGATTATTTAATGGCTACAGATTCCATTGAGAACGCCCCTTTTTACGAAGTGACTTCCCACGAATATGAAAACCGTGCTTTCAGCGCATCTTCCTTCATGAACTAATTTTTCTCTTGAAAATAATATGATTGATGATATTGTTTACGTAATTTTATACAAACATTTGTATTGAATCTTAATACTCACTTACATGGACAGTGTTGGCATTCAGTTTTACTCACTGACTTAAAACACTGAGTGTTAACATAATCATAAACTTGTATAAGTATTATAGTACTTGTTTTATTTTGAAAAGGTATTGATTATTAGCAGCATAACATTTGTTTTTAATCAGTGTGCATGTATTTATTGTTCTAAATAGTATGATTATACATACAGTCCATGATTTTATTATTGAAAGAATAGTGTCCTTTATTGTAACCTTCTGGAAGGTATTTACAAGTTAACGTTACATGCATGGGTCGTTACAAAATAAAAGCAACGCATTTGTATATGATTTATGCTTGATATAGGATATGTCCCTATTATTTAGCGTTTAAAGAACAGTTAAAGTCAATACAATCAAAAAGCATTAAATTTTCGCTAAAAGTTCTCTCACAATTTAATCGAGCTCGTATGTTAAGATATTTTTTTGGAGAAGCAGCCTGTTTCATTACTCAATCCTCTGCGACTTTAGTCAGCTTATTTGTTTGCATATTTGTTTTTTTAAGTGTAAATGTGTCGCACTTAACGATTTGTGGACTGAATGCTTTACACTAATCGATTTTAAACCGGTCTTTTCCAACATGTTGATTGACTAGTGTAGGGCTGTTTCAGTTATAATGATATTGTGAACGAATTGAAGAGACCACACATTCTGTTTAGCGCTATTGTTATCATGCTATTTTGTTACGTCTATAATAAGTATTTAGAAGTTGTGCCAATAAAACATTTAATTTGCCACCAACACATATTAAACACTATCATAATATTTTATGTGGTGCATGTTTGATCGGGTTGGTTTCTTGTTTACATATTTTAAAATATATATTCACTCTATCATATAAAATGTGCAAATATCTTATGTCATATTAACCATAAATTAATTAAATGTATTAACGGTCTGTTGTTGTATGTATGTTATTGTTTTATTATATTTATTAAAAGCACATACAGTTTCTGATTATGACATTAACGAAAACATTCATAACATCGTGAAGTTGTTGTTTTGTCTTACGTCCTGTTATGTGTTTGCTCTTTAATGAGATACTTGTTCAATGATTGCAATGCGTGGATAAGACATATTTGTTCTCTTAACACACTATCACTGACTAATGCAGTACATAAATAAAGTCAGTCGCAGATGAATCTTATTATGAAAAAAGAGCAAAACCCTCTACAGTATGATAATGTTATCGTGTTTTTTATTAAATATGGTATACCCGCCATCAGCTTAAGGCCATAAATGAACTTGAAGTAGTTATAGAATGTCTGCATATTGATTAAATCATCAAAATATATATTGCTTAATGAATCTTTTATGGTTTGACATATATTTTAAAAAATAGATGTAATACAAATGCCCATTATGTCAATACCCGCAATATTAGAGAAATTCATATTTAAAGAAAGACACAATGCAGAGAAAGCTTCATATACTCCAAGGATATTTACCAGTCACTTAAGATGAAACTTATAAAATCAACGCATTAGCCGATACAAAATAACAACACTGTTGGCGGTGTTGGTGCAAATATTTTCGTGTTTTCCCGAATGTACCAATGACATGGCAAAAATACCATTCTATCCAATTATTACAACACAACGTTTATAAAGGTAGACATAAGGCATAATAGTTTTTTGTAAGGACCGCAAGTAACTTGTAGCCGTTCGGTAACGGCAAATAACCTTCTCGTAACGCAATAACATGTTATAGCAACTTGCGAATGAAGTAAATACATGTCTTAAAAGTTCAAACACAACAATGACGCCATTTTTCCGCTACTAAAGCACACAAGTTAAACAGTTTTTTTATAAATGTGGGTTAAACGTGGTATGTAAAATAGGTCATATGGACGGATTATTTAATCATAACGGAGCGTTAACGTGAAAATGTTAACATGTATAATCACAAATAATAGTTATGACTTACATCAATTGATATACTTGTTTAATTATGAATTATTTATTTCTATACTATTTACTAATATGCGTCTTTGCATAACGTTGCTGTTACAACAACGTGAACGCGCATTGTACATCAACGATGTCACGTATACCGGCTTTGGTCGTGGAAGTGCTGGTAAATAAGAATTCTAGAGTGAACAGAGATTTCCTGACGTGCATGCTATTGGTATGTACATTTGCAGTGCTCAGTTGATTTATAAATAATAAGTGATTATCTTGAACTCTATTCCTTTGACTTTAATGACTTAAAAGTATCATTTGGATTGGATTGAATTTCGTTTTTATTTTATTTCTGCCGATAAGAAACCACAGACAAACGCACACACACGAGAGTTGACAATTATATGTATAATGTTTGTTCATCAATCTTCTTTCTTTAAAGTTATGCAAATGTGTTTTATCCATTTAAATCGATGGTTATTAAAAAAATAAAAATGACGGTTTGCAAGAAAATACTGTGTTTGTGTATACAAATTTACATGACGGAAATAAAATAATTAGTAGTTCTATATCATAGGCTATCATGAACTGAAGTAAAATACTTTTTATCATTTGTCAAAGTAATAACGACTTAAACAATTGGTATTTGTATTTCTTTTCAATCGATTGATAACGAATTAAGAAAATGTAAGTTTTACAAGAACTGGCCAAGTAATATGCCTTGATATGCCTAAATACGTAATTGTTAATTTTTTTTTAACAATTACGTATTTAGGCATATCAAGGCATATAAAAATTATAATGTTTTTCGTTTTATGGAATATTCATCCTTGTTTTTGTCGCATGTCTTTGTTTGAAGACACAAAAGTACGTCCTGTTTATATGTACATTATCTGTATTGGTGTATCGTTGACATAGATGGATCGTCTGAAAAAGCAAGATTAAATAGGGAGCTGATTTACAGTACAAACAACGCACTCCATTAAGAATCAGATATTTAATTCGTATTCAGTTAAACAAACTATTTTAAATAAAGCATTTAAATTATTCAGGTATTAGTGTGTAGATGTGTGTTTCAAAGCATGTTTTAAGTTGGAATAATGCTTTAATAAGTTTATTAGACACTACCGCCAACATCAGTATTGTATTTTGTAATATGTATTACACATCTCAAAGGCAATTATTCTTACCCAACCATGAGGAAAGTAACACACCACATCCACCAGCACCACATGTTTAGTCAATAAGTTAGACCATTTTGAACTATTTTAAATAAAGCATTTAAATTATTCAGGTATTAGTGTGTAGATGTGTGTTTCAAAGCATGTTTTAAGTTGGAATAATGCTTTAATAAGTTTATTAGACACTACCGCCAACATCAGTATTGTATTTTGTAATATGTATTACACATCTCAAAGGCAATTATTCTTACCCAACCATGAGGAAAGTAACACACCACATCCACCAGCACCACATGTTTAGTCAATAAGTTAGACCATTTTGAACTATTTTAAATAAAGCATTTAAATTATTCAGGTATTAGTGTGTAGATGTGTGTTTCAAAGCATGTTTTAAGTTGGAATAATGCTTTAATAAGTTTATTAGACACTACCGCCAACATCAGTATTGTATTTTGTAATATGTATTACACATCTCAAAGGCAATTATTCTTACCCAACCATGAGGAAAGTAACACACCACATCCACCAGCACCACATGTTTAGTCAATAAGTTAGACCATTTTGAACTATTTTAAATAAAGCATTTAAATTATTCAGGTATTAGTGTGTAGATGTGTGTTTCAAAGCATGTTTTAAGTTGGAATAATGCTTTAATAAGTTTATTAGACACTACCGCCAACATCAGTATTGTATTTTGTAATATGTATTACACATCTCAAAGGCAATTATTCTTACCCAACCATGAGGAAAGTAACACACCACATCCACCAGCACCACATGTTTAGTCAATAAGTTAGACCATTTTGAACTATTTTAAATAAAGCATTTAAATTATTCAGGTATTAGTGTGTAGATGTGTGTTTCAAAGCATGTTTTAAGTTGGAATAATGCTTTAATAAGTTTATTAGACACTACCGCCAACATCAGTATTGTATTTTGTAATATGTATTACACATCTCAAAGGCAATTATTCTTACCCAACCATGAGGAAAGTAACACACCACATCCACCAGCACCACATGTTTAGTCAATAAGTTAGACCATTTTGAACTATTTTAAATAAAGCATTTAAATTATTCAGGTATTAGTGTGTAGATGTGTGTTTCAAAGCATGTTTTAAGTTGGAATAATGCTTTAATAAGTTTATTAGACACTACCGCCAACATCAGTATTGTATTTTGTAATATGTATTACACATCTCAAAGGCAATTATTCTTACCCAACCATGAGGAAAGTAACACACCACATCCACCAGCACCACATGTTTAGTCAATAAGTTAGACCATTTTGAACTATTTTAAATAAAGCATTTAAATTATTCAGGTATTAGTGTGTAGATGTGTGTTTCAAAGCATGTTTTAAGTTGGAATAATGCTTTAATAAGTTTATTAGACACTACCGCCAACATCAGTATTGTATTTTGTAATATGTATTACACATCTCAAAGGCAATTATTCTTACCCAACCATGAGGAAAGTAACACACCACATCCACCAGCACCACATGTTTAGTCAATAAGTTAGACCATTTTGAACTATTTTAAATAAAGCATTTAAATTATTCAGGTATTAGTGTGTAGATGTGTGTTTCAAAGCATGTTTTAAGTTGGAATAATGCTTTAATAAGTTTATTAGACACTACCGCCAACATCAGTATTGTATTTTGTAATATGTATTACACATCTCAAAGGCAATTATTCTTACCCAACCATGAGGAAAGTAACACACCACATCCACCAGCACCACATGTTTAGTCAATAAGTTAGACCATTTTGAACTATTTTAAATAAAGCATTTAAATTATTCAGGTATTAGTGTGTAGATGTGTGTTTCAAAGCATGTTTTAAGTTGGAATAATGCTTTAATAAGTTTATTAGACACTACCGCCAACATCAGTATTGTATTTTGTAATATGTATTACACATCTCAAAGGCAATTATTCTTACCCAACCATGAGGAAAGTAACACACCACATCCACCAGCACCACATGTTTAGTCAATAAGTTAGANTCGTGGAAGAATGGATATAATAAACGGGTATGTGTTGATTATTGCGCTAATAATCGACAGTCTATCATTCAGATGATTGCTATCTAACTCGTTGTTATTTCATTACTAGAGAACTCCTATCACCGCAATTACCAATACATCATTTCCTAAACAAATTGAAACTGCAGTTGCGTCAGCATAATATAAATGTTATAATCAGTTAGAAGTCCATTACGTATAACAAGTGACTAAGTCATTTATCCCTGCAAATGCAAGATTTTGAAAACAACAACACACTAATCCGTAGTGACAAATGCGTTGAATTCATGTGTGTACCAATGGTTGTCTCATTCATAAATAACGGTTGATACGGGATGTGTTTTTTAGGGATTTTTTAAAATCAGCTTACGCGAATATGTTTTTAATACCTATAATATTATGGGATTATTATAGTGAAGATCATTTCAACACAGCGCAAAAGCACAACGCACACAACACAAGAAAACACGATAGAAAAGGCGAATAGACTTTGGTCACCACCTCGGAGCAGTCAATGAAGACGCTTGGCCAAGGCGTGTCGAATATTATACACGACCGCTTAGGAATCACAAATATAAATACATACAATAACAAAGAAATCCAGCGAAAATATAAGAATTATCATTGCAAGCAATGATTTCTATTTTTAAATTATATTCACACTTTTAAACGGGTTTTTGTTTAAAGTCGTATAACTTTCACATCTGATAGTTGTTTTCTTAATAACAGTATTTACTACACTGTTGCGGTATAGATTACATTTTTATTCTTTGAGTTACGGTGAATGTCATATAGGTGTTCCGGTTTCGGGGTATACGAGAAGAATGTTCGTGAATGTCGACAAACGAGTATCAAAATCAGTACCAAGGTCATGTTTACTGACTTTTGAAGTAACTAGATGTTAATTGAACACGCTTATAGGTGCGGCGAATATCATTTGAATAGGAAGTGAAAACAAATTTATTATCATTATTCTATTTTACACTTTTAACACATAAAACCTTCAGCTATTTTTATATAAAGTGAATGTGTATAACCAACATCAGCAAAGAAACACCAACGTAATCACAGTATAGGCGTTATAATGTAAGTGTACATCCTACATCTTTTAAGTTACTCCCGTTGGACCAGCAATATCAGTACATCAGAAGTATAGTGTGTTACCTTTACAGTGTTCGGTTACATAGATTGTTTAAAATGTTGATGACTACCAATAGGATTGGTGACAACAGGAAAGAAGGAAGTTAAATACATGTACATTTGAGTTTGAAAACACTGATTTACAGCTGAACAATTAATAAAGGAATGTTGAATTATAGTGTAGTCACTTGACAAGGAACACATGGACAAGGTAAGATTGTATTTTTTTTTCCTATTGAGACAAATGTTAGAAAAACTAATATTATATCGTATTTATGTTTACATAGTCACTTTACATCAGAGTAAACTTCATTTAAATATATTTAAGCAATTCAGTTACCATAGGCAATATAATTGTGTTCAGTTTGGTATAATGAGAAAGGCGATTACATGAATAAATATCCTATAAGTTTCATATCACTTAAGCTTTCATAAGATTATATCGATAAGGCGTTAGTTTAGAGGAAAATAAAATAAAATGTAAATAAGTTTTGTTATTGTTAATAAATGTTGCATTCAATAAAATGTAAATAAGTTATGTTATTGTTAATAAATGTTGCATTCGTTTGTTAATATGTTGTTCTAAAACTGGATTCTGTTTTTATTGGACCCATGTGCTTTTCGTCATTAAAACCGTATTAAAATATTTGGTAGTTGTCAGGAAAAATACAACAATAATCAGAATTGACATTAAAAAGTAATTAAAAAACTAAATTGAGAAAAAAATCGTGTGTATATAATTCTAGTAGATATATACCAAGAATAAAAAATAACAAAGACAAACATGTGTTATTATTAAATGGTTAAAAAAGCAGTATTTTCCCATTTTATTTAGATTCTACAGGGGAAAATGGCTACGATGGTGTATGCTGTAGTTTTCTTACTGTCTTCTGGTATGTATGTTCTAATTACATTTGTGTGAGATACTAATTTGATGTTCAAACAATTAACCTTAAACGTTCCATGCCCACGACGCCAAGATACACATTCCCAAATGCTTCGCAAATCTTCTTGTGTCTGTGAAGATTTTTCCCAGAATGATGTGACGGTGTTGACATACTATCAAGATACTCCTGATTTCCATTTATTTTTGTGTCAGTTAGTCTGTCAGTCAATCGTTCCGCAGTTTTGGTTTCCGCTCTCTTACTCAAACTGTTTTCATCGGATTGTCAACACACGTTCTAGCAACATGTATAGGCATAGCAAAGTTTAATAACTAGCCTTATTTCTTCAATAATTTTAAAGTTATGGCCCTTGAATTATTAGCCTTTGTTATATTTGAACGTAAATATTGTCCGGAGCACATCTTAAAAGTAAAAGAGGAATCAACTTGAAACTAAAGGTATATCTCATTTGAAGATTGTGCAATGCATAAGAACCAGAACTCCTGATCCCATATATTAAGATTAATTTCCGTTTGTAAAAAAAAAAGATTTAATTACTAAAATAACCTCGAAAACGTTAAGTGGTATCAACTTAATAGGTAGGTAAATTTCATATAGGGAATATGCAGTGCACAATAACCAAAGTCTTGTTCCCTTATTTTTAGAGTTATATCCCTTCGTTAATTTATGTTGTTAAATTGTGTCCGGAGCATAACTAAACATCTGAAACATGAAAGGCAGGTATATCGCATTCTTGAGATGTGGAGTGCATAAGACCTATAACGTTTTCTTAAAAAAAAAAAGAATTATTACCCATTGTTATTTTTTAATTAAAATATTGTCCGAGCCATACCTGGTAAACTATAGAAAAGGTACCAAGTTTAAACCTCGGGAAGGTTGATTTTGTTGATTGAATAAGCAGTGCAGAATAACTCTAACTCTTGCTTATTGTTTAGAGTTAGTGTCCTTTGTTATTTGTTTATTTTTAAATTCGTCCGGACTGTACCTGCACAACTTAAATAGGTATCAACTTTATTGAGTGGATGTGCAATGCAAAAGAACCATAACTCTTGTTCACCTTTTGTAAATGTTATTGCACTTTGTTAATGTTTGTACTAATTTTTAGAGAATACAAAAGCATATTATAACTGTCTACCCAACACCAATTTGTATTCATTTGCATTTAGAGGGCTTACTCGTGTAAATATATGGTATTTCTGTATGTTAGCGCAGTCCAGACTGTCAAAATTGAGAACTATTGGTGTTCAGCGGGTGAAATCGGTGTTTATGAAACTCACATTTGCTGTCTTGCTTAAGCTCACGATGCTTTGCAAGACGATAACTCAAGCGTTAGTATATGCTATGCTCACTGTTGTGTGTTGTTTTGTCATGTATTGTGTTAGTTAATTGTTTTGAAGAAAAGTCAAGCGGATGTTTATAAAACTGTATCACTTTAAACAACGTAATTATTTCTATTTTGGGAATAGATCACTAGCCATAAATAAATGACAATGCGCAAAGTTATGAGGATTCTCTTTTGATAAAACTATTAATTGGGTTTATAAACGAAACTTATGTTCATTGCAGCCATGGCCGAATCTTGCCCACCTGGATATGTGAATGATACCCAATCAGGTATATATACATGTCAGAAATGTGTCCTAGATGGCTGCCTATGTAGAAATACTCAAAATTGCATAGGATGCATGGACGGATATTTTAGGGGCCTATACGTTTGCTCTAAATGTCCGGATGCATGTCTGAACTGCACCACAGCAACAACATGTACAAGCTGTAAACCGGGGTTAACGGGGAATTTGTGTGAATCAGCGATATGTGCAAATTATAGATGTTTGTGTAAATCCTTTGGGGCGTGTGATTCGTGTGTAGATGGATTCTACAATGCATCCAATACTTGCACAGACGAATGTTATTCGAACTGTTCTTCATGTACGAATAATACCACATGCGATTCATGCAAACCTGGAATGTATGGAACGGACTGTAAAAACGTATGTTCAAAAGGGTGTAGCAATACCATCTGCAATAAAACAGATGGGTCGTGCTCATGTAAACTGACCTTTAATGGGACTAAATGCGATCAGTGTAGTTATGGATGGCATGGCACTTCGTGCGATCTAAAATGTTCCGTCGGATGTCATACCCCTCAAAAGTGTAATCAAACAGATGGCAGTTGTGTATGTTCGGACTATTATATGGGAACAAGATGTGATGAGTGCAAGACTGGCAGGCATGGGATCTCTTGTGAACGTGTCTGCTCAAGTGGATGTAACACAACATGCAATCAGACAGATGGAACGTGCTCATGTTTAAAGAATAATTTTACCGGCGATCTGTGCAATGAGTGTAAACCAGGAATGTACGGTGTGTCATGTGAACAGAACTGCCTAAGTGGGTGTAACGGTACATGTAATAGGACAGATGGAACATGCATATGTTTGGAACACTTAACAGGTGGTATGTGCGACGAATGTAAACCGGGATGGTATGGAAATGATTGTAAAAGAACTTGTTCACTTGGATGTACCGGTATTTGTAATCAGAGAGACATGGGACATGTAAATGTTTGGGTAACTTTACAGGAGCAAAATGCGATAGCTATTTGAATGGGACTTATGGATTTAATTGTTCGCATGAATGTTCTGAAGGATGTGAAGATCGTGCGTGTAACAGAACAGATGGGTCATGTACCTGTGTGGCACATTTTGATGGTGATGATTGCGAAAGATGTGTCACAGAGAAGTACGGATCCTCCTGTAAAATAACATGTTCAAACGGATGTGATAGTCATGTCTGTAATCGGATGGATGGAAGTTGTACATGTTTGGAAGGATTTACTGGATTGAAATGCGATGAATGTATTCCAGAGAGATACGGGTCAGTTTGTAATCAGTCTTGTTCACAGGGATGTGAAAACAGGACTTGCAATTACTCTGATGGTTCTTGCAGATGTTCGGAACATTTTACCGGAGATAAATGCGATCAATGCGTGCCTGGTAAATATGGCCCGTTTTGTGAATCATTTTGTTCTCAAGGATGCGTTTCAAGCGAATGCAAAAGTAACTATGGAAATTGTTCTTGTTCGGGAAATGTCAGTGGAGCTAGGTGCGATCGTTGCGTTCAGGGGAAGTATGGGGAAAACTGTTCCTTTGAGTGTCCAACGGGATGTCTGAACAATGTATGTAATCGCAAAGGAGAATGTAGTGATGGGTGTTTACACCACTTCTTCGGAAATTTGTGTAATCAGACATGTCATGTGAATTGCAAAAACGGGACTAGCACCAACCCACGATGTGAACGTACTACAGGAAGCTGTCAGTTTGGTTGCAGTGATGGGTTTGCTGGAAATACATGTGAGACTAGTAAGTAAAATACTTGTATAAGAGCAAAGTAGAATGCAATATGCATTTCATTTGGTTACATTAGATACATCGACGCAACGATGTACATGACTCCGTTTTATTTTTTTAATAACCCCTAATTGCAATACATAATGTGCTTCCAACTTCTTCAAATGAAGTTAAGCAGATGGTGAATGCTAAGTATTTTATTTAAATACGATTTGTAGTTCAAAACAACATGCGATTTTAAATGCAGCGAACATTGCTTACGAACGTTTTGTTAAAAAAACGGGGATTGCAGAGTAGGCTGTACTGTGGTCTATGTTGTTCTTGTTATAGAGAGCGATACACAGGACAAACTAACGAACGATTGGTGACTCATTACTTTTACATTATGTTGTTTTGCGGTTTGAAACAAATACGTTATCGGACGTGATACAATGATGCGATCATCATAGTTTGCGTTTGTTAGTTGTACAATTGCCTGTTTAAGTTACCAGACCGGTTGTGCATGGATTCAATATTATTTGCATTAGAAAGCGTATGTTGTTCTCTTTATATTGTTATCAAATATCTTGTGCTTATCAATCCAAATTTTGAGCGTATCGTAATAGTAACACTACAAATGCTCATGCCGAATGAATATCTTATATACATTATTTGGTAATTTGATAGAGAATACGTTTTTCGATGATGGCAGTAACCCTGGATCCGCTGCAACAATTGGTGGAAGTGTAGCAGCTTCAGTTATAGCACTTATCTTGGCCATCGTCGTCCTGGTGGTGTTTTGGATTAAACGGTATGTATGACAGAACTGCAAAAAAGCTTTTTGTGACTGATTTATAAATCAATTTTTGCAACACTGATTAATTGTTTATTAAAAAAGACATGTGTATTTCCAGGCGCCAAAAAAGGCAATCACATTGCGATTATGAGTCGCGTGTTACCAGAACTGATGGTTCCGATATGCACGTGTACACTGGATTAGCAGAATGTAGGTTTATTTGTTTCAGATTTTGTTTAACAAATTATATTTTTTTAATGTATTTATTTGAAATTTTGGTTTATAATATAATAGAATACGTTAATTATGATTATTTAATGGCTACAGATTCCGTTGAGAACGCCCCTGTTTACGAAGTGACTTCCCACGAATATGAAAACCGTGCTTTCAGCGCATCTTCCTTCATGAACTAAATTTTCTCTTGACAATAATATGATTGATGCTATTGTTTACGTCATTGTATACAAACATTTGTATTGAATCTTAATGCTCACTTACATGGACAGTGTTGGCATTCAGTTTTACTCACTGACTTAAAACACTGAGTGTTAACATAATTATAAAATTGTATAAGTATTATAGTACTTGTTTTATTTTGAAAAGTTATTGATTATTAGCAGCATAACATTTGTTTTTAATCAGTGTGCATGTATTTATTGTTCTTAATAGTATGATTATACATAAAGTCCATGATTTTATTATTGAAAGAATAGTGTCCTTTGTTGTTACCTTCTGGAAGGTATTTACAAGTTAACGTTACATGCATGGGTCGTTACAAAATAAAAGCAACGCATTTGTATATGATTTATGCTTGATATAGGATGTGTCCCTAATATTTAACGTTTTAAGAACAGTTAAAGTCAATACAATCAAAAAGCATTTAATTCTCGCTTAAAGTTCTCTCACAATTTAATCGAGCTTGTCTGTTAAGATATTTTTTAGAAGCAACCTGTTTCATTACTCAATCCTCTGCGACTTTAGTCAGCTTATTTGTTTGCATATTTGTTTTTTAAGTGTAAATGTGTCGCACCTAACGATTTGCGGATTGAATGCTTTACACTAGTCAATTTTAAACCGGTCTTTTCCAACATGTTGATTGACTAGTGTAGGGCTGTTTCAGTTATAACAATATTGTGAAAGAATTGAAGAGACCACACATTCTGTTTAGCGCTATTGTTATCATGCTATTTCGTTACGTCTATAATTAGTATTTAGAAGTTATGCCAATAAAACATTTAATTTGACACCAACACATATTAAACACTATCATAATTATTTAATGTGGTGCATGTTTGATCGGGTTGGTTTCTTGTTTACATATTTTAAAATAAATATTCACTCTATCATATAAAATGTGCAAATATCTTATGCCATATTAATGTCATCTATCTATGTCATATTAACCATAAATTCATTAAATTTATTAACGGTCTGTTGTTGTATGTATGTTATTGTTTTATTATATTTATTAAAAGCACATACAGTTTCTGATTATGACATTAACGAAAACATTCATTACATCGTGAGGTTGTTGTTTAGTCTTACGTCCTGTTATGTGTTTGCTCTTTTATGAGATACGTGTTCAATGATTGCAATGCGTGGATAAGACATATTTGTTCCCTTAACACACTATCACTGCCTAATGTAGTACGAAAATAAAGTCAGTCGCAGATGAATCTTATTATGAAAAAAAAGGCAAAACCCTCTACAGTATGATAATGTTATCGTGTTTTTCTTATTAAATAAGGCATACCCGGCATCAACTTAAGGCCATACATGAACTTGAAGTAGCTATAGAATGTCTTCATATTGATTAAATCATCAAACGGTTGATTTTGTTTAATTGTGTAAGAATTTCACTTGTCAAAATATATAATCGAACTTAGTTCTCAATGTTTTTTTTTCTACATACATACAATTATAATATTGAGCAGTAATGCACGTTTCATATATATAGTAAATATCTGTGTCAAATGAAATGTTAAAAAATGCACGCGACAATGCATCATGAAATTTTAACTGACTTACTAAATACGATTTTTCGTCTTTGAATCAGATATTCTCTGTCCTATTCTCGTATTGTTAGATGAGAGCGTCATAATAGATTTATTTCTTAAAACCATACCCTTTGCACTGTCATTTAACTTTTCGTTCAATTTGGCACGTGAACGCACTTTTTTATGAAAAAAATAAGTGATTTCACATAACACATGTATTGCAGGTCCGCGAACAATTATTTTAATCCTGTATTCATGTTATACCGATACTCCAAAACTGCAATAAGAGGGTTTGTATATTTGATTATACTAGACTATATATTTCTTAATGAATCTTTTATGGTTTGACATATATTTAAAAAATAGATGTAATGCAAATGTCCATTATTTCAATACCCGCAATATTAGAGAAAATTCATAATTAAAGAAAGACACAATGCAGAGAAAGCTTCATATACTCCGAGGATATTTACCAGTCACTTAAGATGAAACTTATAAAATCAACGCATTAGCCGATACAAAATAACAACACTGTTGGCGGTGTTGATGCAAATATTTTCGTATTTTCCCGAATGTACCAATGACATGGAAAAAATACCATTCTATCCAATAATAACAACACAACGTTAATAAAGGTAGACATAAGGCATAATAGTTTTTGTAAGGACCGCAAGTAGCTTGTAGCCGTTCGGTAACGGCATATAACGTTCTCGTAACGCAATAACATGTTATAGCAACTTGCGAATGAAGTAAATACACGTCTTAAAAGTTCAAACACAACAATGACGTCATTTTACCGCTACTTAAGCACACAAGTTTAACAGGTTTGTTTAATACGTGTGGGTTAAACGTGGTATGTAAAATAGGTCATATGGACGGATCATTTAATCATAACGTAGCGTTAACATGAAAATGTTAACATGTATAATCACAAATAATAGTTATGACTTACATCAATTGCTATACTTGTTTAATTATGAATTATTTATTTCTATACTATTTAAGTATATACAATACTAATATGCGTCTTTACATAAAGTTGCTGTTACAACAACGTGAACGCGCCTTGTACATCAACGATGTCACGTTGGTCGTGGAAGTGCTGGTAAATATGAATTCTAGAGTGAACAGAGATTTCCTGACGTGCATGCTATTTGTATGTACATTTTCAGTGCTCGTTTGATTTATAAATAATATGTTATCATCTTGAACTCTATTCCTTTGACTTTAATGACTTAAAAGTATCATTTGGATTGGATTGAATTTCGTTTTTTATTTTATTTCTGCCGATAAGAAACCACAGACAAACGCCCACACACGAGAGTTGACCATTATATGTAAAAATTTTGTTCATCAATCTTCTTTCTTTAAAGTTATGCAAATGTGTTGTAGCCATTTAAATCGATGGTTATTAAAACATTAAAAATCACAGTTTGCAAGAAAATAGTGTGTTTGTGTATATCAATTTACATTACGGAAATAAAATAATAAGTAGATCTTTATCATAGGCTATCATGAACTGAAGTAAAATACTTTTTATCATTTGTCAAAGTAATAACGACTAAAACAATTGTTATTTGTATTTCTTTTCAATCGATTGACAACGAATTAAGAAAATGTAAGTTTTACAAGAACTGGTCAAGTAATATCCCTTGATATGCCTAAATACGTAATTGTTAAAAATATGTGTTTTTCGTTTTATGGAATATTCATCCTTGTTTTTGTCGCATGTCTTTGTTTGAAGACACAAAATTACGTCCTGTTTATATGTACATTATCTTTATTGGTCTATTTTTGACATAGATGGATCGTCTGAAAAAGCAAGATTAAATCGGGAGCTGATTGACAGTACAAACAACGCACTCCATTAAGAATTTGATATTTACGTCGTATTCAGTTTAACAAACTATTTTAAATAAAGCATTTAAATAATTCAGGTATTAGTGTGTAGTTGTGTGTTTCAAAGCATGTTTTAAGTTGGAATAATGCTTTAATAAGTTAATTAGACACCACCGCCAACATCAGTATTGTATTTTATAATATGAATTACACATCTCAAAGGCAATTATTCTTACCCAACCATAAGGAATGTAACACACCACATCCACCAGCACCACATGTTTAGTCAATAAGTTAGACCATTTTGAATTGTGCTGTGAATATGCAGTAGAACGTATCCTCGTACATATCTTCGATGTTGTCATATTTTAGTCTTCAGAGGCTGTCAGTTGTTGAGTTATTGTTTTATTATGTGGATAAAACATATTTGCGATCTTTTTTACATCTTAAGTATGTTTGACGATTTGCTGTCGATGAATTATAGCTAACTTGAGTGTTTGATAGCTATTGTAGATAGGCCATATTCTTTGTGTAGTATAAACTCTCACCTATACCCTGTAAGTTTCAATAGATTCCATTTTGCGGCGCTTAAAACTTAAAATGTGTGTGTTGTGTTCGATTCGCGCGTCGCTTTTGAGATTCGTCGTTTCATTTTCTGTCTACATGGATGCGTTAAGTTGATGTCAGACGTTAGTTAGACGCCAGTATGGGTTGTGATTGATTCTAGAGAAGGTGTAACGTTCGGCTAGTCCCCAAACCGCTATTAAACCATAATGCTTTACATTGGCCGTTCCAAGACGTTGACAAAACCTTTAGTCATTGGTAATTTAAAGATTGGTGTTTTGTAAAAATCAGTGTATGAAATCAGGATTTTTTATCCTGGTATAGTTTCTCTGTAGTTTCGTTGTTTACTGTATTACACTTCGCATGGATACCTTTTATATCCCAGCAATAAGAAATATTAAGAACCAGCCACAACCAATATCATCATGATAGTTAATAAGTCGTACACGTCTCACGGGCACTTATTCTTATCTAAACATAAAAAAGATTTAACACCACAAAAACCTGCATAATTATTTGGTGAATAAGTTTGTTTTACACGTCTCGTGGTAAAAAGCTTAAACTATAGTAAGACCATCATGACGTGATCGTTTCTGTGACAAGAATCCACTCATCCCTCGTTTAAGAATGCAGAAAGTTCGCATCAGCGTCTCGAGCGGTCAATGATCCATTTCGTTTCGTTTCCGCAGAGCGTCCGCGTCCTTTCGGCGTTCAAACATAACAACACGATCCAATTTTGCGCACGCTCCATCATACCATCATTAAGTGCAACCTCTGGGTTTTCAGTAGTTAAGTAATGTGTCAGAATGCATTCGTTGTGTTTCCGTGATATCTTCATGTGTTCGCTTCACGTCACTACGGCGTGCATTGAAATACTATCTCGTCACGAGCTGACATGAGAGTGCACGTATGTAACACAGTACGGTCTGACTTCTTATTAAGTGTTTATCAAAGTAATGCCATCTGGAACAAACATACATGGCAACGAACAGAACGATTTTAACATTTAAACAACAAGGCATTACCTTTAAGCGGGACTGTACGATTTTTTCAAATATTTATGAATTTTTTTTAAATGTGTTAAAATTTAGTATACATATATTTCAATATAAATTAAAATAAAAGTTAAGAAGAACATGTGTCGAAAAATGCGAAATAAGCCAGATATTTTAATCTGAAAGCTTAAATGGCTGGAAGCCAAATAAGCCAGCATGTATATCATGCATGTACGATGTGAATCTAAATTTAGTTTTAGTGCAGATTCGTTCATACGACACAAAGACACAATTTTGTTTCCTTACAAATACGAGTAAAAGTGTCGGCATCGGCTTTAACCAGCGCTAACTTGTCTTTGCTGCATTTTATGAAATTCGTCTTCAAAGTATAATTTGTATTGCCTATTTTGAGTCATCGTAACATAATTTAATCAATATATTAAAATTTAACACATGTAAAAATCGTACAGTCCCGCTTTAA
>VMBQ01003041.1:76488-112945 GCA_007657795.1 Dreissena rostriformis
TATTTTTTTTATTTATATATAAACATATATTTAATATAAATTATTTTCGTATGATGACGCCCTGAACACTCATGTATGTATGTTTTGAACGGAAAAAAAGGAAGGTGTTTCGATAAAAAATATATACTTTTATACAGACGAATAATATATGAATTCGTGGAAGAATGGATATAATAAACGGGTATGTGTTGATTTTTGCGCTAATAATCGACAGCCTATCGTTCCGATGATTGCTATCTAACTCGTTGTTATTTCATTACTAGAGAACTTCTATCACCGCAATAACCAATACATCATTTCCTAAACAAATTGAAACTGCAGTTGCGTCAGCATAAGAGAAATGTTATAATCAGTTAGAAGTCCATAATGTATAACAAGTGACTAAGTCATTTATCCCTGCAAATGCAAGATTTTGAAAACAACAACACACTAATCCGTAGTGACAAATGCGTTGAATTCATGTGTGTACCAATGGTTGTCTCATTCATAAATAACGGTTGATACGGGATGTGTTTTGAAGGGATTTTAAAAAAATCAGCTTACGCGGATATGTTTATAATACCTATAATATTATGGGATTATTATAGTGTAGATAATTTCAACACAGCGCAAAAGCACAACGCACACAACACAAGAGAACACGATAGAAAAGGCGAATAGACTTTGGTCACCAACTCGGAACAGTCAATGAAGACGCTTGGCCAAGGCGTGTAGAATATTAAACACGGCCGCTTATGAAACACAAATATAAATACATACTTTAACAAAGGAATCCAGCGAAAATATAAGAATTATCATTGCAAGCAATGATTTCTAGTTTTAAATTATATTCACACTTTTAAACGGGTTTTTGTTTAAAGTCGTTTAACTTTCACATCTGTTAGTTGTTTTCTTAATAACAGTATTTACTTCACTGTTGCGGTATAGATGACATCTTCATTCTTTGAGTTACGGGTGAATGTCATATAGACGTTCCGGTTTCGGGGTATACGAGAAGAATGTTCGTGAATGTCGACAAACGAGTATCAAAATCAGTACCCAGGTCATGTTTACTGACTTTTGAAGTAACTAGATGGTAATTGAACACGCTTATAGGTGCGGCGAATACCATTTGAATAGGAAGTGAAAACTAATTTATTATCATAAACCTATTTTACACGTTTAACACGTACAACCTTCAGCTATTTTTATATAAAGTGAATGTGTATAACCAAAATCAGCAAAGAAACACCAACGTAATCACATCATAGGCGTTATAATGTAAGTGTACATCCTACATCTTTTAAGTTACGCCCGTTGGACCAGCAATATCAGTACATCAGTAGTATAGAGTGTTACATTTACTGTATTCGGTTACATCGATTGTTTAAAATGTTGATGACAACCAATAGGATTGGTGACAACAGGAAAGAAGGAAGTTAAATACATGTACATTTGAGTTTGAAAACAATGATTTACAGCTGAACAGTTAATAAAGAAATGTTGAATTATAGTGTTGTCACTTGTCAAGGAACACATGGACAAGGTAAGATTGTATTATCTTTTCCTATTGAGACAAATATTAGAAAAACTAATATTATATCGTATTTATGTTTACAGAGTCACTTTACATCAGAGTGAACTTCATTTAAATATCTTTAAGCAATTCAGTTACCATAGGCAAATATAATTGTGTTCAGTTTGGTATAATGAGAAAGGCGATTACATTAATAAATGTCCTATAAGTTTCATATCACTTTAGCTTTCATAAGATTATATCGATAAGGTGTTAATTTAGAGGAAAATAAAATAAAATGTAAATTAGTTATGCAATTGTTAATAAATGTTGCATTCGTGTGTTAATATGTTGTTCTAAAACTGGATTCTGTTTTTATTAGACCAATGTGCTTTGCGTTATTAAAACCGTATTAAAATATTTGGTAGTTGTCAGGAACAATACAACAATAATCAGAATTGACATTAAAAAAGTAATTAAAAACTAAATTGAGAAAAAAATCTTGTGTATATAATTCTAGTAGATATATACCAAGAATAAAAAAAATAACAAAGACAGACATGTGTTATTATTAAATGTTAAAAAAGCAATATTTTCGCATTTTATTTAGATTCTACAATGGAAAATGGCTACGATGGTGTATGCTGTAGTTTTCTTATTGTCTTCTGGTATGTATGTACTAATTACATTTGTGTGAGATACTAATTTGATGCTCAAACAATTAACCTTAAAAGTTCCATGCCCACGACGCCAAGATACACATTCCCAAATGCTTCGCAAATCTTCTTGTGTCTGTGAAGATTTTTTCCAGAATGATGTGACGGTGTTGACATACTATCAAGATACTCCTGATTTCCATTTATTTTTGTGTCAGTTAGTCTGTCAGTCAATCGTTCCGCAGGTTTGGTTTCCGCTCTCTAACTCAAACTGTTTTCATCGGATTGTCAACACACGTTCTAGCAACATGTATAAGCATAGCAAAGTTTAATAACAAGCCTTATTTCTTCAAGAATTTTAAAGTTATGACCCTTGAATTATTAGCCTTTCTTATATTTGAACGTTAATATTGTCCGGAGCACATCTTAAAAGTAAAAGATGAATCAACTTGAAACTAAAGGTATATCTCGTTTTGAGATTGTGCAATGCATAAGAACCAGAACTCCTGATCCCCTATATTTAGATTTATTCCCGTTTGTAAAAAAATATGATTTATTTACTGAAATTACCTCGAAAACTTTAAGTGGTATCAACTTAATAGGACGGTAAATTTCATATATGGAATATGCAGTGCATAATAACCATAAGTCTTGTTCCCTTATTTTTAGAATTATATCCCTTCGTTAATTTATGTTGTTAAATTGTGTCCGGAGCATAACTAAACAAATGAAACATGAAAGGCAGGTATATCACATTCTTGAGATGTGGAGTGCATATATATATAACGTTTGCTTAAAAAAAATTGAATTATTACCCATTGTTATTTTTTAATTAAAATGTTGTCCGAGCCATAACTGGTTAACTATAAAAAAGGTACCAAGTTTAAACCTCGGGTAGGTAGATTTTGTTGATTGAATGAGAAGTGCAAAATAACTCTAACTCTTGCTTATTGTTTAGAGTTTGTGTCCTGTTTATTTGTTATTTGTTTATTTTTAAATTCGTCCGGACCGTACCTGCAAAACTTAAATAGGTATCAACTTTATTGAGTGGATGTGCAGTGCAAAAGAACCATAACTCTTGTTCACCTATTGTAAATGTTATTGCACTTTGTTGATGTTTGTACTTATTTTTAGAGAATACAAAATCATATAATAACTGTCTACCCAACACCAATTTGTATGTATTTGCATTTAGAGGGTTTGCTCGTGTAAATATATTGTATTTCTGTATGTTAGCGCAGTCCGGACTGTCCAAGTTGAGAACTATTGGTGTTCAGCGGGTGAAATTGGTGTTTATGAAACTCACATTTGCTGTCTTGCTTAAGCTCACGATGCTTTGCAAGACGATAACTCAAGCGTTAATATATGCTATGCTCACTGTTGTGTGTTATGTTTGGTCATGTATTGTATTAATTAATTGTTTTGAAGAAAAGTCAAGCGGATGTTTATAAAACTGTATCACTTTAAACATCGTCATTATTTCTATTTTGGGAATAGATCACTAGCCATAAATAAATGACCATGCGCAAAGTTATGAGGATTCTCTTTTGATAAAACTATTAATTGGGTTTATAAACGAAACTTTTGTTCATTGCAGCCATGGCCGAATCTTGCCCACCTGGATATGCGAATGATACACAATCACGTATATATACATGTCAGAAATGTGTCCAAGATGGCTGCCTATGTAGTAATACTCATAATTGCATAGGATGCATGGACGGATATTTTATGGGCAAATACGTTTGCATTAAATGCCCGGATGCATGTCTGAACTGCACCATAGCAACAACATGTACAAGCTGTAAACCGGGGTTCACGGGGAATATGTGTGAATCAGCGATATGTGCAAGTAATAGATGTTTGTGTAAATCATTTGGGGCGTGTGATTCGTGTGTAGATGGATTCTACAATGCATCCAATACTTGCACAGACGAATGTTATTCGAACTGTTCTTCATGTACGAATAATACCACATGCGATTCATGTAAACCTGGAATGTATGGAACGGACTGTAAAAACGTATGTTCAAAAGGGTGTAGCAATAACGTCTGTAATAAATCAGATGGGTCGTGCTCATGTAAACTGACCTTTAATGGGACTAAATGCGATCAGTGTAGTTATGGATGGCATGGCACTTCGTGCGATCTAAAATGTTCCATCGGATGTCATACCCCTCAAAAGTGTAATCAAACAGATGGCAGTTGTGTATGTTCGGACTATTATACTTAATGGTATGTTAGCAATTAACTTATTTTTCAAATTATTGATGAAAACCGCTACACAGGCTTTATTATTTAACCAAATTCGATTGATGATTATAAATAATTAATACCGAGCCGATAGTATTAACTTTTTCCTTGTCAGGAGTGTCATTTCTTTTGAAAGTAATAATAAAACGGTTACACAAGCTTTATTGGTTTACCGATTCACGATACGATACTTCCAAACTCATATGCATTCTCGGCTATGTTGACGAGTTCATAAGTAGTTTGGTATATTTCTTAAAATATTTGATCTGATATCTTTATTAATTTTTTAGTGTAAGCTTAAGAGCTTAAGAAACATTCTAGACTATAGCAGAGCTGAATTGCAATAAATGTGTTGCATTTATGCATGGATCATTCTGCAATATCCAGTATGTACTCGGCTGTTATAACGGTATATGTGATCAAATAGATGGAAACTGGTCTTGTTTGACAAATTTACAGTGAACAAATGTGACCATTGTTCTGTTGGGAAATATGGATCAATGTGTGATTTAAAATGCTACAGTGAGTGTGATGGTGATTAATATAAGCAAAATGATTGGCGCTGTCTCTTTCTGAGTATCTTTACTGGTAGTCAATGTGACACGTGATATGGGCAGACTTGTAATGTATTCTGTTCAGTGGGATTAATAAGCAATTCGTGTGCTATAAATGATACATTCGCTTGTAATGAATATTTTGCAAAACTTGGATGCGATCAAATTAAGGCAGTAAGAGACTGATATCTTTGTGAACGAGAATGTTACATTTATACACACTAAAGCGTCTATGTCCGGTTAACAAATGCATTACACATGTCCTTCATGCAACACGACACCAACAACTTTGACAGTGTGTCCCGTATATCGCCCTTGACAGAACAACAGCATATTAGATATACGAAGTATAGCACGTCATTCCGCAGCCATTTGTAGAACAGCCTCGACTGCAATTCCCTTTGACAGAAAAGTGATTGATTCAAGGTAGACTGCATTCAATATCGCATTTCAACCCAAACTTTGTATTTGATGAATATATGAAGCCTGTATCATCCGTCTTCTGGCATTTCGAACGATTTCCACTACACGAGATGCTGCAGTTCGCTGTCTAATATTATCCTGCCATCCCAAAAGGCACACACGATTGTGCGATGATCACATTCGCCTGCAAGGAATCTGTAACATTCTCGTTTTCAAAAAAACATTGCCAAGGTGCACGATGACATAAGTATCATGGCTGTTGAAACGATGCGTTGCATGCAACAATCAGGTTGCCAAGTATAAGAGTCCAGCAAGTATGGATTGTCAGATAACTTGGAATCAGTGACTGGAAGATGAATTACGAAATAGGAAATACATCAAACAAAACACTCGTTTAATTTAAATAATTTGGTTTTAACCTGTTTTACTTGCCTAAACTAACAATTAGCCTTACATTAATCAGAACATATCGACCTGATGTCATGCATGTTAAGAAGAAGCTAGAATTACTAGCCAACAAAATAATTAATCATATAGTGTCTGTATTTCTGAAATATTTACAAGTACTATTCTCAAGACTCAAAATGATTCTAGCTAAAAACTTATCTAAATTAAACAGTCTCAGTTACATTTCCTATGCAAATATAACATTCAAACGTGTAACGTGAATCAAATACTATTCAAACTATTAACTTTGACAGTGTCCATGCGGTGTAGCTGTCGGTTAAAATATTAAAACTATGTGAGCGATTGGTCGAACAAAGTAAATATACAGTTCGAATCGGACATTGTATCGACGTTATTGAATTATTACGTTTGCGTTTTACTAACAGAAAAGTGTAACAACAGTATAAAAATGTCATCAACATATTTCTCCCTTTAACAAACAATAGACCCTTCTGGATACTGCCTCTATAGATTGAAAAAATACAACATTGGTCATTGGTGTACGGTGACAAAGGTTTTGTTAAGCAATGAATTATTCTTCCGTCCTTTGCCCTAGGGTGTGCTTGATAACAAAGAGTGTAATATACATTTACTATATATTTCCTTATGCTGTTGAAATATCTGTATTATGTGTTACGCGCGGTAGGCTTTTAACCAATGTAGTACATATATTTGTTGGTTTTAGGAAGGGGGAAGTTTTAATATCACGTGAAAAGACAAAGCGTCGCAATATCAACGATGAAATAGATTTAGCACTGTGTATAAAGTTCGCAAATATATGTACGGACTTATGAGGTAAAACCTTTTCTTTATCAGCATACACATTTTATTGTTTTTAGTTTTAGGTCCATAATGTGTTACGAAAAATATACATTATTAAAATGGTGTTCAGCCTATATTTGTCTGAATAATGTTTGTACAAATAGCATAGTATTGTTTATTTGATATTATTGCATTTTATTAATATTACTATTATTTTCAGTATTACATTCATGTCGTGCATGAACAAAGTGGCGTCTACTGTATAGATATCTTAAAGTTAATTCATAAAGTGATTTATACATTGCAGTCTATTCAAGCATCCATCGTTGGAAATATAATAGATATACATTGTACATTTAACTTTCGAATTTAAACATAAGTAAATGCCTTGCATAAACATAACAACTGTTGAACTCATAACAATGGGCATTTGGAACAGTTGTATATTAAAATAATATGATGCTGATGTTGTTGATTCCTGCATCTTCAGGTATTGCAACAAGATGTTCTCGTTACTGCTATTATCAACTGTAACAATATTGGTGTCAGAATACGGTAGGAACTGTTTTTTTCATTTGTAGGATTAGAAGTTTTAGATAAATATAAAAAATAAAATAATAGAAATTTTGTCAACACAAAGGCTTTTGGCAAATACGCTAAGTAATCGTATTAACATCGTTCCTCAGAAAGTTTCAGTTTGGCTGCTCTGGTGAAGATACACACATTGACAGATTAAATTATTATACCTCACTTTTATTCACAATGCTAAACTCCCATAGGCCATCGTGACATAGAAATACTGTAAGACCCAGCGGGAAAAAAAATTACTGTCCAAAAAATACTGAAGCCCGCTCCCAAAGCAATCACGTGCGGAATGGTAAAAAAAAATACTGTCCCATTCGCGCATGCGCAGTACGCAGTTTTTCATTTCCGTTGTAAAAAGACGACCATAACTGTCAATCTGACGTAAATGACGAGACTAGCCTGCGTCAGACAAATTGGACTAGCCTGTGTCAGACAAGTTAGACTAGCCTGTGTCAGACAAGTAATAATAGCCTGTGTCAGACAAGTTAGACAACCTGTGTCAGACAAGTTGGACTAGCCAGTGTCAGACAAGTTGGACTAGACTGTGTCAGACAAGTGAGACTAGCCTGTGTCAGACAAGTTGGACTAGCATGTGTCAGAAAAGTAAGACTAGCCTGTGTCAGACAAGTTTGACTAGCCGATGTCAGCCTGTGTCAGACAAGTTATACTAGCCTGTGTCAGACAAGTTAGGCTAGCCTGTGTTAGACAAGTTAGACTAGCCTGTGTCAGACAAGTTGAACTAGCCTTTGTCAGACAAGTGAGACTAGCCTGTGTCAGACAAATTAAACTAGCCTTTGGCAGACAAGTTAGACTTGCCTGTGGCAGACAAGTTGGACTAGCCTGTGTCAGACAAGTTAGACTAGTCTGTGTCAGACAAGTTGAATTAGCCTGTGTCAGACAAATTGGACTAGCCTGTGTTAGACAAGTTGGACTAGCCTGTGTCAGACAAGTTGGACTAGCCTGTGTCAGACAAGTTACACTAGGCTGTGTCAGACAAGTTGGACTAGCCTGCGTCAGACAAGTTGGACTAGCCTGTGTCAGATAAGTTAGACAAGCCTGTGTCACACAAGCTAGACTATCCTGTGTCAGACAAGTTGGACTAGCCTGTGTCAGACAAGTAAGAATAGCCTGTGTCAGACAAGTAAGACTAGCCTGTGTCAGACAAGTTGGACTAGCCTGTGTCAAACAAGTTTGACAAGCCTGTGTCAGAGAAGTTGGACTTTCCTGTGTCAGACAAGTAAGACTAGCCTGTGTCAGACAAGTTAGACTAGCCTGTGTCAGACAAGTTGGACTAGCCTGTGTAAGACAAGTTAGACTAGCCTGTGTCAGACAAGTTGTAATAGAATGTGTCAGACAAGTTGGACAAGCCTCTGCCAGACAAGTTAGACTAGCCTGTGTCAGACAAGTTGGACTAGCCTGTGTCAGACACGTTAGACTAGATTGTTTCAAACAAGTTGGACTAGCCTGTGTCAGACAAGTTAGACTATCTTGTGTCAGACAAGATATACTAGCCTGTGTCAGACAAGTTGGAATAGCCTGTGTCAGACAAGTTGGACTAGCCTCTGTCAGACAAGTTGGAGATTCAAAAGCATCGTCACACCAGTACTGTCAGTACTTTGATTTTTTTCTGAGATAAGCAATTGACTGTGTTAACCAGTGTTCTTTTATTATCGTTATCAAAATATTAATGGTTGTTCATTGATGAAATTAAATACAATTATTGAATATTAAAATTGTTCATGGTTCATAAAAATTGTTCATGATTGAATATTGTTTTCGGTATAATAAAATAAATATAACATGTCTGACAGGGTGACAGTAAATTTGTCAACTTTCGGAAAAATACTGTCAACCTTGGCTTTGCCTCGGTTGACAGTATTTCCTCAAGTTGAAAAATGTACTGTCACCCTGTCAGACATGTAAAATTTATATAATGTAATTAAATCGAATTGATTTTTTATTCATTTGCTGTAAATGTTGAGGTTTGTATTTACGCTATGTATTTACACTGTGTGTTTCGTGATTAATTTTGGACTAAGTGCTAGTTTTGTCATGCCTTTCAATCGGTTTAAACTTCCTTTAAGCCAGTGTTAGTTTTGTCATGCCTTTAATCGGTTTAAACTTCCTTTAAGCCAGTGTTAGTTTTGTCATGTCTTTCAATCGGTTTAAACTTCCTTAAAGCCAATTTTAATAATGCATTATAATACTATCATTGTATGTAAAGTATGTATTCCATCCTCATGCGAATAGATAGGATGGATCTATACTTTATAATCAATGTGATCTTTGTGCATTCAATGTTAATTTTTGAATATTCCCTTAGAGGAGCAGTTAATGAACACATGTTAATGTGTTTGACTTTATTAGATCATTTGACAACTCGTTCAATAGTCCTATGTCTTATATCATAATCGTTCGCATTCATCACATCACTGCATTCAAAATTCTAAAGCAGAGTCGATATACCTTTGTTAAATAAAACACAGTTTAAAATCCATAAACTTAAGGAAGATATCATCCATATCGTTTCATCACTTTACATATAATAAAATATGTCATGAAGAACGTTTTAACTTCTTTTAGGTATTATTTTAACAAATAAAACATATTCATTAGATATTTTCAAAGTACACCAAAATAGAAACTGAGGTTTACACAAAAAGCGTTGTTTAAATTATGTTTAATTACCCCTATGCAGTTCGTCTACACATTGTCTATCACGAGTCCATATTGATGGCAAATACCGTATTATACTTTTATGAATACGATTGTTTTAAGTAAACAATTATTAATGGTTGCTAAACACAAACGTCTAGAAATTTGAAAAAGATCATTAAATATTAATTTGTATAGTTATAACAATCTGTCCTGGGAACAAAGAAGCGGTAACAGTAGATTTGTCAGCAATGAAATGTAAATGAATAACGCATTTGGCTATATATAACATTACTGTAGTGGCGTACAATTATTTATAAATGTACAATTTACGGGAGCTTATATTCTCATCCCCCTTAAAGTTTAATCGAATCCAGAATTATTATTAGTTAAATTTTATTTTTACATATTCAATGAATGCTCCATTTTTTAACAGAAAAATGTAATTGAAAAGCGGGAAGAAATATTGTTTAATACATGTGTATATTTAGGAGAAAAGTTTGTCATGATGTCATTTCGCAATTAAAAGTGTTCATAACCCCTTGACCAATTACAATCGCTTGAAAAAAATGCAATTATTTTGTATTTACAAATGTAACCCTACTTGCTCAATTATAGATTTGTTTAAAATAACACTTTGTCCGTTCATGCGTTTTGTATCAAGAGAGGTCACCATTATGATTTAGAACATACTAGATTCCGCATGTACTCATCATTCACATCATTCTCCGTTAACAAAGTAGTCTTAGAACGCTCACATGAGGCCGAAAGATACTTAACTGTTTAAAGAAGCTTGTGTGCTGTTTTCGGAATATATTTGAACACGACCTATATATAATTAGCGCAAATTTTATTCGCAAATTTCCTGGTGAATGGGTAAAATGCTATTGATAGAGTGTTCGCAAGGTTCCACTAAACCCATGTACAGCTGCCCTTACCCCTATCGGCCTTGTGTTTCAATAGGCTTAAACGATTTTCGAATTCGGCCAAGATATCATAAGAACAAATGGTCTGAACACGATTCCTGATGATTGGGGAAAAGATGTGTTCTTGAATCTTCGCAAGGTTTTACTATAGCCATAGAACGAAAAAGGCTCCGCCCCCCCCATTTGGAAGCCATGTTTTTCAACTTTGTCGATAATTCAAACAAATGTTCTGAGTATGTTTCATGATGATTTCGCAAAACATGTTACTTCTTAAGTGTTCACAAGGTTTTAACTAAAGCTAAGTTAGGATATCTGCGCTCTTCCTGTAGCCATGCGTTTCTAAGGAATGGAAACATGTTCGAACTCGGTCAATATATTGTTATAACAAATGTTCTGAGCAAGTTTTATGATTACTAAACTTAACCAGTGACTTATAAATGGTTCACCAGCATTTGCAATTAGATACATAAGGAAAACTGCCATAAGGAAAAACAGACCAAAACCATTTTAAAAATCGGTCGTGATATCATAACATAAATGTTCTAAACAAAGTTCAAGATGTTTGGTAAAATAGTGACCTATATATAGTTTCCATGGTTTAACTATAGCCATGATGTTAAACTGTCATGCCTCTTTAAGGCTCTTTTTAACCATTTTCGAAAATGATCGAGATATCATTATAATATATGTTCTTAGGAAATTTCAAGACAATAAGGCGACGCATTTTACATCTAGAGTGTTCATAAGATTGCACTATAGCCATGTAAGAAAAACTGCCGCGCCCCCGGGGGCCATATTTGGTCAAAGAGCTAGAACTGTTTTTGAACTCGGTCGAGATATCTTCAGTTCAAATATTGTTAGATAAAGTTAATGAGGACTTGGCAAAATGTGACTTCTGTAATTTCCACAAGCTTTGTGTTTAATTTGACACAGTTACTAGGTCTTAATCCCACCTGACCAAATTTCGAACTCGGTCGAGATATAATAGGGACAAATGTTCTGACCAAGTTTAATTAAAGACTCGGCCACTTGCTTCGTCCTCAGAAAATGTTGTCGTACTTTTTTCGACCGAGTACACATATATTTGCTTACCGCAAAAGGGCCGACTGAATGCCATGCTTTCTTAGAAACTGAAAAGATTTACAATCCAGCTTTGTACATAAACACACTTCGACTTCTCCTGGTGGCAAAGGTAAATTTTAGTTTAAATCAAGCAAGAGGACCAACAAAGCATTTTAATGGTTTTAAGAATCCACACGAATTGAATTTAAACTTAATTTACAAAAATGATAATTTGGTATCATTAAACTACAACCCGTCAGGTGAGAGTCGTAGTGAAGTACTGTCCCTCTATTAAAATATATAATGAAATGTCGTCATAGTTTAGCCATATTTCAGTCTTAATGATTGCCTTTTTAAAGTGTTAACATCGATCTAAACCCTGAATGTTTGATTTGACCGTTCCAAGGCTGTCATCAGTTTTATCAAGTTTGTATTGTCTTATGTATTGTCATGTATCGTATATTAGTATCTGATATTAACACATATATATCTCCTGTCAACATTTCTGGAGATTCGTTATTCCTATTCAAAAGACTGTAAGCAGTAAAGCTTATTGTGATCTGTGAATGAACTACCTTAAAAACATATCTTATTATTTGTTGTTGTTTTATCCATGTAAGTACATCGCTAACTTTGTAGTTTAATGATTTTGATATATGTACCAGATTCTTATGTATAATAACAGCTATACCAAGAGGCCATTTAAAGACAGGTTTTCAACACGAGACTCGAGTATTTTTCGTCGAGCTTTAATGACAAAAAATCTCCTCGATAATACAAGAAAGGCATATATTTTGTATTTATACACAACTTTAATCAATTAATAGAAACATTAAATAAAAACAAATTAATACAATATCAGTAAATACGGAAAGTCACATCAATCAAAAACAGTGCATATAAACATAATAAATATATCTATGTTTACTAAAACTAACAAATATACATTTTATGTCTGCTCGGGTACACGTGATTGACATTGCTTAAGATTGGCATTGAGTTGCCGCACTTTAAAATATTAACAATAAATATGTAACACAAACAACACATATATGCAATATGTCACTTTATCGTAAATAATAAAGGTTCGTCCTGAGACGCACGACGACAATTGTATGGTTTGTGATTTATAATAGTGTGAACTAACGAGAACCTCTAAACCGGTTTAAATCTTTAAATTCCAGAGCTTTGCATGGACCGCTTCAAGACGTTGACCCCGACATTTTAATGTGAAGTGTTTTGTTTTATTATTGTAATTTAACGAATATGATACGTCATCATGTTATGATATGTTAATTCTGATTTCTCTCCAGATAATGCTCCTGGACTTTCATATTTCCTTTATCATATCACACATTTTTAAACATATTACATTGTTTTGCTAGGTAGATATGTATACGCTTATTAACAAAACTATTGTTGGATACTTATCATTTCAGTGTCTGGATTAACCTGTCCGCCCGGTTCTTATACACCCCTGACGTACCCAGACACGTGCTCAAAATGCCTGTTTGAAGGGTGCAACTGTACTAATGCCAATAATTGTCCTCATGAATGTTTAGACGGCTTTTACCGAAACGACAAGTACACATGTACACAGTGCCCAGTTAAATGTTTGACGTGCTCTTCCAGTACAACGTGTTCAATTTGTAAACCAGAATATACTGGGTCGAATTGTGAACATTTTAAAGCGTGTACTCATAGCAATTGTTACTGTGACTCGACAGGTAAATGCGGTTCGTGCAAGGCCGGCTTTTATACTATATTAAATAATTGTACCAGCAACTGTAGTTCAAGCTGTGCAACATGCTCGAATGGAACCACGTGTGATTCCTGCGTATCTGGCCAGCACGGACTAGATTGTGATAGGGCCTGTTCAGGAGGATGCATTGGAAGTATGTGTAATCGAGCTGATGGCACATGTGTGTGCCTTGATAATTTTATCGGCAGTAAGTGCGATGTTTGTGTACCCGGTAAATATGGCAATTCATGTGCTATCGACTGCTCACCAGGATGTTCTCTCAAACGATGTAAACAAATTGATGGGACATGCAATTGTTCCTCTAATTTCACAGGATCGAATTGCGAAGACTGTGTTTCCGGGATGTATGGGTCATTATGCGATAAAACGTGTCCAAAAGAATGTAAAAGTGGTTGTAATCGTCAATACGGTAAATGTTCATGCTTATCAAATATCACAGGTATCCACTGCGACGACTGTATTAACGGAAACTATGGGTCAGCTTGTGACCTACCGTGTTCAAATGGATGTGCTTCCAATACATGTAACCGCATAGACGGGAGCTGCACGTGTTCTGGATACTTTACAGGGAGCAAGTGCGATTGGTGTATTGTCGGAAGGTATGGACCTTTATGTGATACGAAATGTTCATCAAAATGTGATGGCAATGGTTGTAATCGAGAAAATGGGACATGCACATGTGCAATACCTTTTACAGGCACGCATTGCGATGTATGCATTACTGGACACTATGGACCGTCCTGCGAACTCTTATGTTCGTCGGGATGTAACAGCAGTAAATGTGACCGAGAAAACGGAAGCTGCTCGTGCCTAGCAAATAATAGTGGAATCAAATGTGAGGATTGTAACCCCGGACAATACGGATCATTATGTGAAAAAAAATGTTCAGAAGGATGTAATAACAGTGTTTGCAATCGTTCTGGTGGGAGCTGCAAATGTCTTGCCAATTTCACTGGAATCAAATGCGACACATGTGAAGCAGGGAAGCATGGAATATTTTGTAACGAATCGTGTTCACATGGATGCATTGACAGCATTTGTGATCGAATACATGCAAACTGTTCTTGTTTGCCAAATGTTACAGGATACACTTGCAATGAATGTATGAAAGGAAGATATGGACTTACATGTGATATGCCTTGTTCAAAAGGATGTTTTAACGGCGAATGCGATCAAAATAATGGAAACTGTTCTTGCTTGGAAACATTTTTAGGGGACAAATGCGATAAATGTGCTATTGGGAAATACGGAACAGTATGTGAATTGAACTGCTCAATCGGATGTGACAACAATGAATGTAATCGAATACATGGCAACTGCACATGCTCGGCGAACTTTACAGGGAACGCATGCGATAAATGCATTGTAGGAAAATATGGCCCATTATGTGACACGAATTGTTCAGAGGGATGCGTAAACAAGAGCTGTGATCGGATGGATGGACACTGCTCATGTTCAGCCAATTTCACCGGGGAGAAATGTAGTGGATGTATCGCCGATCGATACGGACCAATCTGTGACCTAGTTTGTTCACAGGGATGCGTAAACAAGATTTGTGATCGGATAGATGGACACTGCTCATGTTCAGCCACTTTCACGGGGGAGAAATGTGCTAAATGTATCACCGGTCGATACGGACCAATCTGTGACCTACCTTGTTCACAAGGATGCGATGAAAATGGGTGTAATCGAATACACGGAAACTGCTCATGTTCAGCAAACTATTCAGGTAATCAGTGCGAAACATGCAAAGAAGGAATATATGGAATCACATGCGAACGTGATTGTTCTCCTGGGTGTACAGGTAGGTGTAATTCCTCAGACGGCACATGTTTGTGTCTCGCAAATTTTCTTGGATCAACATGCGACACATGTGTGACTGGAAAATATGGTGATACTTGTTCTTTCGAGTGTCCCACAACGTGTCAAAACAATACCTGCAGCCATATCGGAGATTGCACCGACGGGTGCCGCAGCCATTACTTTGGTGTTAAATGTAATCTTCCGTGTCCTGAACATTGCAATAATGGTTCTGAATTCACATCGCCGTGTGATCATACAACTGGAAATTGCAAGTTTGGATGCATCGCTGGTTTTGCTGGGAAAACATGCAGCACAGGTATACTATATAATCATGGTCGGTTCAGTGTAAGTGTTAAACGTGATCTTTAGCGAGTCCGATAAAAAAAACAGTGTTACCTTTGGTAATTCATCTAAAATTAAATAGCATAAACACATGTGCAAGATCTTAATAACATTTTTTCTTTATAAATGACAATATGTTGCAGCTGATGTTGCAGCAGTTACGACTTCAAATGATGGTCTTCCTACAGCTGTAATTGCCGGGATTGCTGGTGGTGGCATTCTAGCTCTGATTGTGTGGATCGGTCTTCTTGTTTACTGTCGCAACAGGTGAGCTATTCTGTAAAATTTTAAAGTTCCGCATTGTTAAAGGACATATGGAATAGTATGCTACTATGAGGTGTTGCTTACGTTTATCAGCCGAGTTGATTGTGTAAAGCCTTATTGCACGAAATGTGCCGCTTAAAGTCTATTACTAATTATTATTTACACAACCAAAGAGACTGATACACGGCCTCATATCACTATTCTACAGTAATATCCCATATAGTATGAATATTGTTTATTACATATAAATAACGTTTTCGACATATTATTCTAAAAAAGAACCATTTATGTCAAGTAAACAATGCATCTCGCGAATGACGATAAGTACCGAAGCCGACTGACTGTTTGGTTATAAGAAAGAATTCTGGCTTATAGTATGAACAGGTTAGCCCATAGATACAGTCATGAAGACGCATCGGATACTCACACGCAATAGTATGATAAGGAAATAGAAAACGTCATTAGCGAATACGGTATGTCATCTTGAAGGATGAACACAGTCTGTTTTCCTGGAAGAAATTCGATAGGTTTTTTATAAGTCTTCACCTCGGATGATTGCGTTGAATTTTGCACACGATTATATTTAAGACGAATAATTAAACACACTATAGGATTTATTAAGCATAAATGATATTGCAGATGTTCAATGGTTTAATGCGTTATAAATTCTGTAATAAATTGTTAGTATCATTCTCAAAACGGATTGAACTAATGTTTAAGTGATCTATTTGAAACACTGTGCTCTACTGTATTATTCAAATGGACAAACATTGTAATTATTACCTAAGGCGAAGACAGCAGGCAGAGTTTAATGAAAATGAAAACATGCAACACGAACTGGATGTCCCCATCTATGCCACTGTACACAGAAATAGTAAGATTGTGTTTGTTGTGTTGCTTTATTGCCGTGTGTGTATTATTTTTGAAAGAGAGTATCTTATAAAGGATGTGTTTCAAACGAAATATATTTATGCAGATTAATTGTTCGTTTAGTCTTATCACTTTTTTTGGAAAAAGGAGTTGCTACATTTTAATATAAATTGTCATTTGTTCCCCTTTCCATTCAAAAAAGCGTTTCATGAAATAACTGTACACTGAACGATGTACTATGCAAGTAATTATTTCAAACATACACTGATAAACATGGCAATTTAACAAGTATTTCAGTTGACTAGAATCTGTCTTTTTTTTAAATTGTTTATTGAAATAAAACGTATGTTCTCTTGAAATAATGTCTACAATATAGATCCTGGTGAAAGGAATCTGGTTCAGCTTGATATGAGTGACACCGCACTTGTCTATATCAATGCTACAGAAGCAAATCAGCATGGTTTTCGTGCGCTTGATGATTTACAATCTTTACGGAAGTCGTCTTTCTTGAACGATGAAGAAGAATTGGAAATAGGTAATGGACATATCAGAATCACTTCGTGTATTGTTCAGTTTTCATGTTTACAAATTCATAGCAAGAGATTTGTGTTGTGTATTATGATTATTTAAGTATTCACGGGTTATATCAGTAATTTTATTTGAAATTATAAGATTAAATAAACTAGTTTGAAGCTTCATATGTTAACTTCATTATTTTCGCTTGTTTTTAAGACGAAGATGAAGCCAAAAGTCGACTCCGAGCTATCAGGGTTGAGGAAAGAGGCGGGGTGTATTACAACAGTGCAAGTAAATTAGAAAAGAGGAAGGTCCGGGTCAGCGATCTACAGCAATTCGTTGCTACAAAGGACATGGATTATTTCGAGGAAGAGTTTGACGTATGATTATTGCTTTATGCGAAATAATTGTTTATTGACATACTTATTGTAGCTGTTTCGAACAAGCGATATCTATATAGTGATCTTGGTTTGATTTTTTGTTTGTTAGACAAGTGAACGAGTTCTGTGTACAAAAGTAGATCTTGAAGTATAAGTTGCCTTAGACGTCAAACAAAAAACAGCAGGTATTCACAATTCTTATATATGTCAACATGTTCACATACAGTTTATGTTTTTAAATGCTATCAAACCACTGTATATTTAATATCTTCAGAAGCTCCCAAATGGATTAACAAAGAAGTATGATGTCTCCCAAATGCGAATGAATATGCAGATGAATCGATACAAAGGGATATACCCATGTACGTTGATATTCGAATGAATCGTACTTCTTTCTTTTTTTCTTAAATGCATTATTAACTAAGGATTAATGGTTCTCTAACTCAACGCGACACCATAGTTTTGGTGAACAATCGTATAATACAGCAAAAAATATTTTCACTTATCCAGGCTTTTTAAAATGCATATGCCGTATTTAAAACTATTCCCTACGATGATTTCATTCGCCTATTTAACAATGCCAATGAAGTTCAGGAGTACAGAAACACCAGGATAGAAACTCGTATTACCATCCACATATTCATGGAAAGGAGAACATAATATAATCGTATAAGCTGGCTGCAATGTTGAAATACCGACAGAGCTACCTCATGCCTTACAACCGGACATCTTCCATTTAGGTAGTTCGGCAAGTTTTCGAACTTTGAGTATTATTAGTAATATTATAATTAATTGTAGAATTGTATTGTTTCAGATGATGATTCTCGTGTGAAAGTCCATGGAGGAGTGACAGACTACATCAACGCCAGTTACATAGACGTAAGAAAGAATATTGCACTCATACTGTCGACCATTTTATTCAAATGTAAACTCACCAATGGTAATCGTTTGTTGTTTGTATTATTTTTATACAGTTGACACCACTTGTCTTCAATGTTTTTCAAGATCAATCATATAAATAACATACATAATTATAAATTACAATTTTGAATGATAATAATAAAGGTATTATTGATAACAATGTTGTATCGCACTTGAAATGATTAGTATTTATTGTTGGTTTCTTAATACATATCCATCCTTAAATTGGTTGTTCGTGTTTTTGGGTGTTGGGAAAGAAAATTCTTGCATAATTATGTAGATACTATTTGGTTTAAACAATATTTATTTAGCTGTTCATATACAGCATGTAAGCAATATAAAACAATACACGGATACTAGCTTCTTATGACGAAATATGCTTAACATAAGGACTGCAAAGTGTAAATTTACAAAATTGAGAAAAAAGATCGAAGCTTATGCTATGTCTCTCTTCTGTCATTTCAAAATGCTGCTGATAAGGTGTAAACAATTGAGCAAATAACATATATACTATTTTGAGGACAAGCTTAAACCAAATTTCATTTCACATAATAAATATATATATATGATTGTAAATAACTTTAACTCTCGCATTTTATTAAAATAAGTTACTTTTAAAGCCGGAATGTATTGATTTTACACAGTCAGACTTTTATAAGATTGCTTTTAGAAATTATTCGGCAAAACGTCAACAATATTTAACATTTGGCGCGAGGAAAGATTTTGCATTTAATTATATCGATTTATAAAGATATTGGCATTATATATGTATATAGTATTGAGAATAATCAACTGTATATAGTAATCGGCGTCGAAATTGAACATGCATATTGTGTATATATTATTTCCTGTATTATTATAAATTGCATGTTTCACAATAGAGTATTAAAGAACCTTACTAATATGTAACTCTATAAAAGTTTTGAGAACTTTAATAATAATTGTTATATGTGAACGTGTATGTCATTGAAAAATGACCAATGTATAGTTCTTATATGTATTTATGTGTATCGATGTATACACAAGTGATAATTTCTTCAGTATATTTAGTATTAGGACAAATATTAATTATCGAACTTTGATCGTTTGTTTATTGAAAGCATATTATTTATTTTCAGGGCTATAAACAAAGAAATGCATATATAGCTACTTTAGGTAACTATCATGTTAATGACACCTGTATGAAACAGGGTTAACGACCCCATTTCAAAAGCTCAATATGTTACATGTCTGTAATATGTTACACGCGCTCATTAAGTACCACACAAGTATTGATGGGTGATATAATATGTTAACTACCAAAATGACGCTCGTCTCAATAACGGAGTTATTTTGAGCGTTATTTGGCATTTATTGTTTGTGTTGTTGTTTTGGTTACATAGATAATAAAGTCTTAGTTTAATAAGTTGATTTTCTGCTACTGGCAAATACCTTAGGTTAACTTTTCGAAACAACAACTACCATTTATCTTAATAAAAAAACTGTTTTTTAATGGTTTATCTTACTTTTATAATTTAACGTATTTCGTGTTGTTGAAAGGTCCAATGAGGAAGCAGCTGGTAGACTTTGCACCCTTCTGGAGAATGATCTGGCAACAGAAAGTTGATAATATCGTTATGGTTACAAACTTTGTGGAAGAAGAGGTAATTCTTTCAAAACTATTACTTCTACTACTTATACTACTACCTCTAGCACTTCTTCTACTACACTATTAATGCTAAAAAATGTATTTACGTTTCCATGTGTACACTAATAAATGAAAACGATGTGAATAAATAGTAAAATAATATGTGTGTATTTCATTCAAACAGAAAGACAAATGTGAACAATACTTTCCTGCGAGAGGCCAGAATGACATGTACGGTGAAATAAGTGTTACGTGTACCAGCGAGGAAGAATATAAAGATTTTGTCAGAAGGATATTGACCGTTTCTATGGTAATCACTGTACAATTCAATAACCAATATGTAATGATACAAAACCTAGTTACAACAAGCGTTTTAAGCCAACAGTTATAATTGTTAAGCCCATATTTATGTTTACAAACGCATACATCACTCTGCACGAATATAATTTGTTGATAATAACACTTTGATGCAAATTTTATAAAAGTTAGCAACATGTTTAATCTACAGAACAAAGAAGAAAGAACCTTGTACCATTTTCACTTCACTTCCTGGCCAGATAAAGGCATTCCAGAAGATGTGACCTCTATCAAAGAATTCCGGGAGAGAGTTCTGAGTGTACCATCTCTTATGGGAGGACCCACTGTGGTACACTGCAGGTAGCCTTTGAATAGTAGAATGGGTAGTACTTTTATTTCATCTTTATTTTATTCTACGCTGTAATATCCGTGTTATGGAATATGTAAGTCGTTATGTATCTGCCATTAATTAAAGAGCAAATAAATCTGAGCATTGGTAGAAGTACACAAAGGAAACTAACTCAATTTAGAAAATACCAAAGAGCGAAGTATAGCACACGGACTACTCCACGAAAATACTGTAGCATTAACAAAATTAATACATTGATCATCAACATATGTTGTATGTATATTACGGTGATTCACATGACGTATTTTTTTGTTTGTTTGCTTAGTTGATTTTTTTTTGCAATTATCAATTTTATCTCAGTCATTTAACCGTAGTTCGTTAATCACCATGCACTTTGCATGAGTTAGAAGGTTTAACAGTACTTAATGGACATACATGTACATATGCAAACATACTTATGTAAGAAACTGACAAGAGCCCTACTTTAATTAGAAGTAGAAAAGAATCCGCGATCCTCGGATTTGTAGTCCCGCGCTCTACAAACTGAGCTAACCGCCCTATTGAAAACTGTGTTGTAGTTGTATTTATTCTAATATTCAATTTGTCACGTAGAAGAGTGTCTTAATGTCTCGTATCAAACAGTGCCGGGATAGGACGCACGGGCACCTACATAGCTCTAGATATCCTGATCAGAGAGGGAGAGGCCGAGAACATGGTGGACATACCCGGATGTGTGGTCAACATGAGACAGAACAGACCGAACATGATCCAGACAGTAGTATGTGTTACGTTTAATACTTTTCTAATAATTGTTATTCCAATAATTGTTGTTTTTTTTTATTTTTTTTGCAAAGAGTCCTCACACATATTGACAGGACATTACATGGTATTCAAGAAATATTTCGGGGATTTGAGTGTTGTGCTTATAATTGTTGTACGAACACATAAATGATTATAGTCGGAAAAAATATAAGGACTAATCAAGCGAAAACGTATGTTATAAGGTTGAATAAACATAAAAGTACGATCACGATAGAGAATGTATACCTGTCAGTTTCGAAAATTGGGAAGTTATACTCTTTAAATAATTGCATCCATTAAGTTTACAAAATACCATTCTATTAAGTATTATATATGACCAACTAGGAGCAGTACGAATATCTCCATCGTGCACTGGTCCACGCTCTGACCTTGGACTGCAAACCTGTCGCTTACCGTTCTGATAACGTTGTTAAACAGACCGGTAAAGGCCAGGCGGAGGAGAGCTATTCCAAATGAGGTATATGGAGACATGTAGATGCAACAGAAAACAACAATACATAATATACACATATTGCATTCTAAGCGGATGATATACATGCTGTGACATTAATATACCGATATTAAATTGTTCCTCAGAAAATGTTGAGATTGTTGACAAAATGCACGTTCAAAGAAAGCAAACGCTATATAATTATTCTAGAAACGAATATGGTTTAATAAAAATGCTCGTTTGTTTCATTGATTTATTTATTAACTGTTTCTAAGAGGTAGTTCAACAGCCGTTTGCTACCAATATCATCATATCGGTAGATATTTCTTATTATTGGAATTGCTGTGTGTTCTCAAGAACGAGTTATACTAAAACATCATAACCTGTGGTCCTATGTCAACCTTTATTTATGTTAAACCTATGTGTTCTTGCTTCCAGGATCCGTTCCAATTTTGTCACAACTGTGTCTTCGAGTACATTAAAGGTTTGGACAATGACGAAACCTTCTTGAAAAAAGTAAAGCTGTGCATGTAAAAAACGTTACGAAATGTCATTTGATCAAAGCACGATACTTATCTGACATACGGATAAATTGTCTTCGTTTAAATTAAGGCGTGTCAGTAAAATGTGATTATGCGACTAGAACGTATTTTTCATCATGCTTTGGTCGCGTTGTGTTTGTATATAGATGTCGAAGTGTTCTGCATTATTATTATTTTAAAATTGCGTATCTGGTTGCTGAATTGTTATAATATTGGTAAGGCAATTTTAGTATCCTTTTTGCTACAGACGTTATATATTTAATGTTTCAAGTTATATGTATATTTATAATTACATATATACTAACAAATATAACTATGATTCTATAAAACTATAAAATCTCGTGTTTAATATTATGTTTGAAATAATAATTTGTCCTTATAATCTATTCAAACCTTAGGTGTAGTTACATTATCTGAAAATATACGTGTATTTCACTGTTTGTCCATTGTCAGATTTGTGTTTAGTATTCATTTATTTTAATTTTGCTTTGTTTTGAGCCAAATTACATGTTGTACAGTAAATGTTTTATCTTAATCTAAATGTTATACTTACACATCCGTTTAAAGTAATTTCGTATAGTATATTAAATTAATTGTCTTAAGCAAGTGTTAACATTTTATGTTATATGGATTTATTTCTAAAAAGTAAAGTCATGTATTAAATCAATTATATTTGCTCTGTTCATACTTATTTCTTGTAAGCTGCAAACTGTATTACGGATATTTCATAAACAAACGTACATATGTTTAATATAATTTGTATTTATGAAAACATAATGACGTATACGATGTCGTTACAACCCTTAGAAACATCTGAGTTATACATTCATTTTGTGATGTTTTAATTTCAGGCTGAACTTTTAAACTGAGTATTCCTAATCCTTTTCTTCGTACAGGAGATTGTGTTATAGTTATCTTCGGTTAATTCAGTTGCTAAAAACGAATATTGCTTCGATGTTAAATAAAATGTTGTCATATAATATATTCAGTCTTTATTTTAAATAATTGAAATATGTTTATATTCGTTTAGGCAGGATTTGAAATCACAGTAAACATTCACTACAAGGCTACTTTCGGAAAAAGTATCTTTTGTTTGGTGTCCTATTATTTCTCATAGAAAAGGCCACACTTTTACGATCTTGTAGTAGCATGTAGAGACCGGTATTCGCCTTAAATGAGCAGAGCAAAACGGGCGGGAAATGAGTCACAATGTCCAAAGGCAAGATAATGTCTCTTTGTAAATGATAATTATGTACGCTAAGGATTTATCGGATTTTAAGGGTAAGGGGTTATGCAAGGCAACGTATCATTCTTAATTCGGCGCTTATGTGTGAAACTCTCAAAAGAGGAACCATGAGGCCAGAATACAACTTTTTCGTGTGAATGCTTACAACGTTATTCAACATTATTACGCATATCGAACTTTAAATAATTGAACGGAGCTTGTCTTCGCAGTAGTAAATTTCATTGAGATATTGTTGGTCATTCATTGAGTTTACTTTGAATGAGGTATGTCGTGTATTACCAACCAATTAAACTAGCGATTAAACCTCTTGTGCAATAATAAAAACACTCGTCGGATACCATTACAGTAAGAGCATACACATGTTTATTTGCCAAAGTACACATGTTTAGGATTACGCAAATACATAGTAACACCAGAAGGTGTATAGATGTATTTCAACAAGTAAAATCAAATTATAACGCGCAAAAATTAAAATCAAATTATAACGCGCTGCTGTTGGGTCATTCAAGATTTTGAACTTTACAGCGTATGATGAACGATTTGTTAGTAATACACTTATTGTCTACATCAATGAAAAGTGTATCCTTTTCTAATATTTGTTGATTGATTAGTTTAAAACATACGAATGATACATTATTTATTTAGTTAAGAGTGTCATTTATGATATGTTATACATTCGTTGTTTAATCTTTGACTAGTTAAACCAAACATTTGACAGTATCAATTTGCCAGACTACGAACAGGTCCCTTCAATGTGTGCTAGCTAATTGCCATTTAGCATATCGACATATTGCCTTATGTTCTTGCCTAAACAATGTTTAAACATTCGACCATCTGCCCACCAGTTTATGCTCTTCACACAACACAATGGTATTAATTCTTAGAAACTACCAAACTGCTAAATATTTTTTTCTTTGTGGGGTTGTTTTATAACTCTTTAGACACAATTTCTGAATCAATTTTACAAATGCATTTTTTATAATGATGCAGATTTACGTGGTTTGTCTACTTAATATATTAATAATAATGCCAGTTTGAATGTTTTGACACAATCAGAATACATACAATGCATTCATTATTTTGTGAATGATTCATGTGTTTGAGCCGCGCTCTGGGAAAACGGGGGTTAATGCATGTGCGTAAAGTGTCGTCTCAGATTAAACTGTGAAGTCCGCACAAGCTAATCTGGGACAACAGTTTACGCACATGCATTACAGCCCTTTTTCCCATAGTGATTCTCATTTGTATGTTGTTAATCAGAATAGCGCTCTTATCCGTGTGCTTTATCATTTAGAAAATGATTGAATACTGAAACTCCAGGCACAGGAGAGAAAAATCGAAACTGACAGAATCCGATTATTCAGGCAGAAAANTTTTGTATAATGATGCAGATTTATGTGGTTTGTCTACTTAATAATGCCAGTTTGAATGTTTTGACATAATCAGAATACATACAATGCATTCATTGTTTTGTGTATGATTCATGTGTTTGAGCCGCGCTCTGGGAAAACGGGGGTTAATGCATGTGCGTAAAGTGTCGTCTCAGATAAAACTGTGCAGTCCGCACAGGCTAATCTGGGACAACAGTTTACGCACATGCATAACACCCCTTTTTCCCATAGTGATTCTCATTTGTATGTTGTTAATCAGAAAGGCACCATTATCCGTGTGCTTAAACATTTAGAAAATAATTGATTATTGAAACTCCAGACAAATTGCTTGGAGAAAAAAATCAAAACTGACAGAATCCGATTATTCAGGCAGAAAACGAGCATCCTATACAATCCGACCCACTCAGTATCCCCGAATAGGGCACGCGATACAAGTAGTTAAATTAATCATCTTGGCTACGACGTTTGTATCAATTTCCAATACCGTCTCAATCTTTAACAAAATCCATTGCTGCGGAATAAACCAAACACTTTCAGAACAAAGACAGGGCCGTAACGTGTACTCGAGAAAATTGTGCGCATTGAATATTGGATTTCCGATGTCACGACTTAGCTTTGTTACGTGTTATAGTAAACTCGCGTTTCTTGAATAACAATTCATTAAAGATTGTTTTATAAATAATTTCAATAATTGACAAACGTGTGTAAATATAGTGCAACGTTTAGTTACAATACAAAGACAGGAAATTTTTTAATGTATGCAAAATTACAAATTTTCCAGCACACTAAAATATAATCAAATTAAGATTATACACATCGTTCTTTGTGCACGATCGTGGTGTGTCTCTCAATATCGTTCTTATACCAGTCTGCGTCATGGATGCAAGCGCCGAGAAAGCTACGATAAAAAGGAATGATAATGATAATACTGGCAATGTAGATACTCCAGGGAGTGGTGATCCTGTGAAAGGATTATTCGGATTATCGGATGAATCAATGCCTACAGAGACAAGCAAACGAAGTGCTGATATGCAAGCGAATCCAAACAACATGGATCCACGGAAGAATGTCGACATATCGGACCAAAAGCGGGTGTATGACGTGGATTCTCGTTTTGACCAACAAACATTGAAGACAAGCTCACTAAAGAATTTCCTTTATGAGAATAGCCAATTTCAGTTCAGGTTTAAAGACGTATTTAAACATGATCAACAAGAAGAAAGTGGAAGCAGTGACGAAGATGATGAAGACGAAGTGAGTGAAACATGGGGTGGCTTTGGCCAGGAATACAAAGGACACAGCACCAGAGGCAAATTCAAACACAAGAAAGAGTCCGGTGAGAAAGTAGTCCGCTTGAATGTCAATGCGCGCGAGAGACGCCGGATGCATGATTTGAACGACTCCCTAGATGAACTGCGTTCCGTTATCCCTTACGCACATAGTCCGTCCGTACGCAAGCTGTCGAAGATTGCTACGCTGTTACTGGCCAAGAACTACATAATGATGCAGGCCAATGCGTTAGATGAGATGCGACGTATCATAGGCTGTATGAATGCCGCCGTACCAACGGTGGTAAATCCTAACGCACGCTTCTAGTTGGTGAGATGCGACGTATGATAGTCTGTATGAATGCCGCGGTGCCAACGGTGGTGAATCCGAACACGCGCTTCTAGTTGATGAGATGCGACGTATCATTGGCTTTATGAATGCCGCGGTGCCAACGGTGGTGAAACCGAACAAACGCTTGTTGACGTGGATGGTACACATTAAAATCCGTTTGATACATCGATAGCTTTAAACTACATGTATTGGTTTTGTTATTACGAAAAGTGAACATATGCTTTAATTAATGTTTGGCTATGATATTGACAGTAAAAATAATGCGTGCGTATTATAGATTCGTCAAATATCTGTTTTGTGTTTAATTGTGATGCATGTTGTTTGTATGGTGATATATATTTGCTGTTTTCTTGTAAATATGTCTCACTTACTTCATATAACATTCCCCGCGCTCCGTCGTTGTGTATACAATGCTGTTTTTTTAACATTCCAGCTAAGTATTTTTATAGTAGGTAAACAAACACAGCATCTATGATCGTTAAAATTTAACATTAAAAACTTGTATAAATCCCATACGGTTACATGTAGAAACGGAAAATAATTGCACGGGCACGTTATCATGAATTATTAAATATTTTTTATAAATGCATATTATAATACGCACCAAAGTCTTCCATGCGTATTAAAGACACCATGTAAAGTCAGCACTCATTCTGCTTCGACATCGAATGAAACTATTTTTTGAAAAATTTCCTGTTTATATCACTGATATGTGAATCGCTATACAGTATTTTCCTCGCTGGTCATGCAAAGCTCTCAATATGAGCAATCACATCGCAGATGTGGGGTCATACGGGTGAAGTGTTGCCATTGAATGGTTATTCAGATGCGCAACAATAATCTTGGGCGGAATATTATTAATCATTATTATTAATCATTATTATTAATCAGCGGCCGCCCATCAAAGATTGATTCGTTTTCAATGTTAATATCTGCGTTGTAAATGGTGCTTCTGAGTATCTATATCTATCTATAAATATATACCAAATGGTATTTAATTTAATGGCTTAATATTTGACACAATGTTATTATAACGAACTAGACAACCAACTTAGGACAATATGATTAGATAAGGTCCAGCCAGGCAGCTACCAACTGTATTCCGTTTAGCTTTGCTGATCACTTTGCTATTGCTCCCGACAAATGATTGCCTTTTTGTTGAGTGTACATTTTTTTCCAAGTGACTATGGGGGCCATGCATAGATACGAACTTGTCTGACACTGACATTTTAAAGCTAATAATATCTAGAATCATGCTATTAAAAAGGCAACACGTTCGTGAATGTGATTAAGTGCATTGACAATAAACGTAATGTAAGAATGATATGGATATATTACTTATAGTATTATATGTGTTTCAAACTTACTGCAGACATTACAAGTGAAGTGTTAGTTATTGTGGCAAAACGCTGCGCATTTGATTGATTCATTCCACTTTTGTTGTATACTGTTTGTATTTATTAATTTCTTCGTGTATTGTATTTAATTTAAGTTTACTGCACTAAAATGTGTATAACTTTGTAAATTATTAGAACAATCTTAGAAATGATTTATCAGAATAAGAATAACAGTATAAACATGATCATATTGATTGCACCATTTTACTATAGCAATATTACTGTTTTGTTTTTATAACACTGACGCTACGTAATTCGTTGTATATTCTAATGGTATTTACTGGTCCAAAAATACGCATTTATGGCTATATCGAATGATACAGACCTATACCGTTCATTGAGTTGTAAATGACATTCATTGCAGTATGTGTACGGCTACTTAAGACAACATTTAGCAAAAGACGCATTCATTCAATGTGAAAAGGAAATTTGCTGTACTTAATCCTTCTCATTCCTGCTTGAGAAATATAAATCTCGCCTTTGAGACAGACACAATACTCTGAGAATACAAGATCTGGAGCAAGATTGATTGCTGAGTGGCCCTGTGTGTTCTGAGGGTGACTGAAAAAACACAAAGATTCACATGGTACCACGAAGAAATATAATGGAAGTAGAGCGTACAATCTTAGTGGCTGTATGCCTTTTATTAAATAATCTAGATTGATGTCAGTGATGCGTTATTTGTTTTTCTTTCTTAAAATGTATTATAAACTGGAGATTTGTGTAATAAATTAGCTTAAACTCATGTGCATCATTGATATATTTTATCTTGAGCATTTTAGATCGCGCTTTGTCCATCTTGCGTTATAAGTAACCAATTGTTGTTCGTAAATCGTCCATAAACCATGCATTCAATGTTCTTGTCCTACTTTATCGACAAAACGACTTTAATGCAACTTCACATGAATTATCCTAGGGTCAAATCAGGCCCCGCAAAGTCACTCACGTGATGTCCTTTTAATATGTCGTGTGAACCCTGGACTGCGACTAGTTTTTACGAATGGGTCCAATTATTTATCTATACTTATTTAGTTAATATCTTAGAAAATCTTCTCTCAAACAACTTGTACCAGATCTTAAATACATATGACAGAGGTCCTCTACACAGTTTGTTAAAATCATAACCCTATTATTTAAACTGGCCACAGCTCAGTTGTCAAATGATTTATCAATACGTATATACTTAATTACTTCAGAAATCTTTTGCTCTAAAACCGCAAAGGTCAGGGGTTTAATATCCGGTATGAAATAGCGATAGAGGTACGGTGTCAAGCAAGTTCAAAGCATGCTCTTGTCACTCGTAGCATTATTGAGTTAAATAATCCTGTGAAAAAGTTAAACAAAATGCCTTCCATGAGCACAACTTCCCCTTTGTCGAAAATAATAGCCCATGTCCTTGCAACATACCTATAACAGATCAAGAACAATAAATTGCACGCAAGAAATCACATTCGCACGAAAGACGTAAGTCGATATCACGATAGCGGACAATGGAGAAATACCATTACAAATTTCATTGAAAATGGCTTTAAAAAAACGAAGAACATTGTTTGATGATTATGTTATAATAAGCTAATTTGCCCGTCAATCTTGAAAGCTCTCTTTAATTCTAAATCACGGAGTCAATTAATTAAACACGTTTACCCGTATCTCAGAAAGGTAGGTCTGGCTCCAAAACCTTAAAATGTTGATTTAAAATTTTCTGACATTGCGCGAGTTATGGGAAAAACAGTTGCAAAGTTTACCACAATTTGACAGTTGATCGATAGGCACCAACACGAAACCCCCGGCATTTATTTTAAAAACAGCACTGACAATAGGCAGCATTATTTGATATATTAATAATGTGTTCACAAAAGTAGCATACTTTTGAGAAATATTTGTCTGAAACAAATTGTAAATTGCCTTTTCGTTACATGAAAATCTCGTCACGTGATAAAACAATAATAACGGACTTACATAGATCGTTAGCCAATTATATTCATTTTGCGGTATTGCGTATCAAGTGATGAAATAAATACGGAAAGCTGGTTCCGATATATATTTTAAAGAAGAAACAAAATAGGATGATATGTAATATAAACGATAATTATCGTGATGCGTCTTGAAAAAAAAGCAACAGCAAAACAAACACTCAATTTTAATCCAACATTTAAGTGAACAAAATGGCGTGCACATTCAGTCTAAGTCAACCGTTAAAAAAACAATGAGCAACACATCAGACAAATAATTGAACATAATTATATTTACACGTAGCATATTATTTGGATAATTAAAATATCGATTGCAGCTGAAACTGTGCTGTAGATTAGTTTGATGGCATTATTTAAGCTTTGACAGGAGTCCTAAAAAAACTAAATTTAGCATAAATGACGCGCTTACCTGAATCATCAATGACAACTTTAATCCTTCAATCATAATCCGATGCTATTAACAATAAAGTAACAACTATATGCACTTCAATTTTCTGTTCTTTGTGTTATGCATGACAAACACATTACACACAATCCGAAATACGTTTTGGATTCGTTCGATTTTTAAAACAAAAGGTTTACTGTTAAAAACAACCACGTCCATAGATCTATTGTTGTCCCAAAATGTTTCGTCACCGAAATGACGTCACACGGAATACGTCATACATTGCGCAATCAAGTGAATGAAAATAACAATACGGAAAGCTGGTTCGGTAATATATTTTAAAGAAGACAAAAATATGATGATATGTAATATGCACGATAACATTAAAAAGAAACGGTTTAATGTTTTAATGATAAAAAGTAGTCCGTCACCGGAGAGCGAGTGACGGATATTCGAGGTCACGTGGTCAAGTAGCCTTATAACTTTTGGGTTATTAGGTTTCATGGTTATCAGGCTGATTTGAAGGCATGTGACAGGATAAACTTAAAACTTATATTCTACAATTAGAAAGCGTACCCTTTTTCGAGCAAGTCTTACCATATCTGCGTTTGCTCAGTTTACCTCAAACTCAAAATAGAACAAACTTAGTCTTTTAATTAGACATCTTTTAACTAAATATACTGCATCTTGTTTTCAATAAACAATTAACTTATGTTTATGTTGTTTATGTGTTCTGCAATGACTTTTTTTTTCATTTTGAAATAAAAGAAGACGTTGTCAATATTTTGTTTTTATTTTACTTGTCAAAATTTGTATTGCGAATTTATATTTCCGCCCCCCCCCACCCCCGCCCGACTTATTTCTTGTTAAGTTGTCATTAAACAAATATTCAAAAATTAACTAAAAATATTAATTATTTATGAGAAAGTAACAAGGCTGAGATATTGTTAATGTGTTGAGTTGTATCGTATAGTAATAGTCTATAAATTGTCTTCAAATCATACCACGGGGTCAAAACTGGCCAATCNTCCGCTCTTTGTTGATCAATATGTAAGAATCATTAAATCCTGGTTCGAAATAAACGCACATGAAAACATAATTATACAAACAATTGTCCAGCAAAGTTTATATGATTGCAATAACGGACTTGCCATCCAAGTTTCTTATGTAAGAAAGCTGTTAAATCTTACAGTTTAAATAATTCAAACTCCGTCGATGTTGTTACATTAAAAACTCATTTAAAACCCGTTAAAATGCATACATATAAACAGGAATCGCATAGCTGTGTTGTTATGAGTTCTGTTTTAGATATGCACCATGTATTTAATTAATGTGATTACGAATACTGTTTCGATTGACTACCCAAACAACTACGAGCTAACGTTACTCAGTTAAGAACTTCAGCCTTGTCACTAAGGACTCAAACTGGAAGATATGCTAATCGGAATACCCCAAAGAAACGAACGAAATTGTCTTTCTTGTAACGAGGTAGATATCGAGGTCGAGTTTTGTATGTAAATTTTCTTCCTACGCTGCGATTTGACATAACTATTGAAATCGATGTAATAAGGTCAATATACCTTCTGTTAACGTATTAAACCAATTTTTAAATACAATAGATACACGTGAGAGCTTACCGGGTTTAAGTGAGATTAGTTGGAACTAAACTTCAAATATGGCGTCGTTTTATTGTTTTTCGTGAAGGAGTAGCGGCTATTTTCACCCGGTAAGCCAGTTTATATTTATATTTCTTTTAAATGAATAAGCCCTTTCGGCTCTACGGTGTTTGTGCTCCCCTCGGTATATGTCATCTTTCGAAAATTGGGATATAAAAGATATGTCACGTTAATTCTTAAACATTGAACATAAGTTACAATTGCGCTTATATGAAAACAAACATGTAATTTGGTTTGTATGTGAATCTCTTTAAAAGGAATATATAAATACTAGAAACAATAATTGAACAAAAGTGGGAAAATGGACGTTTAGATGCATGAACAATTTTGATAGTTTCAAACAACACATTTTTACAAATTAAGGAATTTTGTGTCTTAAATCGGGCTTTGTAATTGTGAATAAAAGACGTGCTTCGAGATTTAGGCAATGTGAACAACGAATAGAACCGAGTCAAATATGTATGTGTTAAACACGGACATTTTAAACAGATTTCATCTTTTGAAGTGTGTTTGTGTACTTGATAAAGATGACTTAACTGAGAAGTAACTTCCTTGTTATCGTTGCCTTTGTATTTTTTTTTTCAAAATGANTTCAAACTTGCGATATAAAAAGCTGTAACATAATTTTGAAAACTGAGTTGCGTCTAAAAGAGTATACAACAGCGAACAAATTCAGTGCCTTCAGCGCTTTGATATTTTAATGCTATTTGCTGGTCCAGATATACGCATTTATGGCTATATCGAATGATACAGACCTATACCGTTCATGGAGTTGTAAATAACATTCATTGCAGTATGTGTACGGACACTTTAGACAACATTTAGCAAAACACGCATTCATTCATCCAATGTGAAAGGCAAATTGACTGTATTTAATTCTTCTCATCCCTTCTAAAGAAATGTAAATCTCGCTTTGTGAGACAGACACAATCATCTGAGAATAAAAGCTCTGGCTTATGATTGATTGCTTAGTGGCCCTGTGTGTTGAGAGTGACAGAAAAAACACAAAGATCGACATGTTATCACGAAGAAATAGCATGGTAGTAGAGAGAACAATCTTAATGGCTTTATGCGTTGTTTAAATAATATAAATTGATTTCAGTGATGCGTTATTTTCGGTCTTTATATGTATTATAAACTGGAGATTTGTGAAATGCATTAGCTTTAAATAATATGTATCATTGATATTTTATCTTGAGCATTTTAGATCGCGCTTTGTCCATCTTGCGTAACCAATCGTTATTCGTAAATCGTCCATAAACCATTCATTCAATACACTTTTGCTACTAAATCGACAGAACGACTTAAAAACAACTTCACATGAATGATCCTTGTGTTATCTTAGGGTCAAATCAGGCCTCGCAAAGTGAGTCACATGATGTCCTTTCAATATGTCGTGTGACCCCTGTAATGCGGCTAGTTTTTATGCATGGGTCACATTATTTATCTAGACTTATTTAGTTAATAACTTAGAAAATCGTCTTCTTTCAAACAAATTGTACCAGATCTTTAATACATATGACAGAGGTCTTGTACAAAGTTTGTTTAAATCATAACCCTATTATTTAAACTGGCCTCATCTCAGGTGTCAAATGATTTATCAAAACTTATCAATTTAATAACTTCATAAATCTTCTGCTCTAAACTGCAACGGTCAAGGGTTTACTATTTGGTATGTCATAGCGATAGAGGTACGGTGTCAATCAAGTTCAAATCATGCCCTTGCCAAGCTCAACGTTATCATTAACTTGATTAAAACTATCCTGTAAAAAAGTAAAAAATAAATTGCCTTCAATGAGCACAACAACCGTTTGTCGCTAATAATAACCAATGTTCTTGCAACACACGCCAGTAGTCACATTCGTAAAGAACTCATAAGTCGATAATACACGATGAAGGACGGTGGAGCGATATAATTACACATTTCAGTGAAAGTTGACAAAAAAGAATTTACCAAGAATATTCTTTGGTGGAATAATGAAGTATCTTGCCGAACCATCTTGAAAGCTTTCTTTAATTCTAAATCACGGATTCGCGTATTCAATTAATTGAACACGTTTACCTTATCTTAGAAAAGGTAGGTATGTCTAAAAAAACTTAAAATGTCATGTTTTTTTAATTTGCTGACATTGCGCGAGTTATGGGAAAAAAAACAGTTACCAAGTTTACCAAAATTTGACAGTTGATCGATAGGCACCAACACGAAACCCCCAAAACTCATTTTAAAAACAGCACTTACCTAAATTGGCAGCATAATTTGATAGATTAATAATGTGTACACAAAGGTAGAATACCTTTGAGAAATATGTGTATGATACAAATTGTAAATTGCCGTTTCGTTACCTAAACGTCCGAATCGAAATCACGCCTCAACTTGTTTTACGTTCATATGACGTTTTATCTATATTAAAAAAACAGAGCATGTTCCCTTCTGTTGTTTTTTTTTTAAATAGAATTCCATGCACTTTAACCTCATTGGTGCCCGTTTTAAGAACACTCTGACATTTTCATATAAACAAATATATTGAATATCAATATTTAAAAAAAATGGATGCGGGTAAGAATTTATCTTTTAAAGAAAAACGGATAACGGGAACTGAAAGTTGTGTTGACAATTATGAGCACGCGGTCATGAAAATCTCGTCACGTGATAGAACAATAATGGCGGACTAATATAGGTCGTTGGCCGATTACATTCGTTTTCCGGTATTATTCGACGCTTTTGTCAATTGCGCTACATCTGAAGAACTTATACGTCTACATTTATTGATATCATCCATAAATTTCACACTTACGTTTTATAGCGAGGCGTAAATATGTCACGACACTAGGAGACTTGGATTCGGACCTCTCTTCGGCGTAAAGGTCAAGTAAGGTCTATAAACATGTTTGTAAAGGTTTCTTTGCTTATTGTTTTTACTTCAGTCTGCAAGTCAACGTGACTAAATAAATAAAGAGAAAACCCCAATTGTTTACCAAATCTGTCAAGTTTATTCTGCTTATTGCGTTTGTAACAATACATTGTATAACGAATTGCTGCTGAAAAGAAAAGTAATTTAAAAGGTCAGCATATTTTATTACCATTATAAGCCAATCGATTAGTATTTTTTTAAAGCTTTCAACACACCTATCCACATCACAATTTATTATTCAGGCTTAATCATACATTTATTTCTGAAGAGATGAGATGGACACATTGTTTGCCCGATAGGTACTTAAAACTTAAGTAATATAGAACAAACTTAGTCTTTTAATTAAACTTCTATTAACAAAATATACCACTTTTTTCAAAATGCATTCTCTTTTCAACATTAAAGTGATTGTCATTGAGCTTTCTATATAAAAAAATAAGTAATGTTAATGTTCTTTATGTTTTCTGCCGTGACTTTTTATTTTTTCTTCATCTTGAAAATTAAAAGGAAGACGTACGTTAGCTATTTGTAGAATATAAGTTTTAAGTACCTATCAGGACTAAACCTGCAAGCGATGCATTCATGTAGTGTTTGTTTGGGTTTGAATAGTCCTAGTGTCGCATTATGTCCTAATGCAATGTATTCTCAATGAATCCTTACATGTGTTATACCTGCTTGGAAACGTTTTGAATTCAAATTACTTTTTTGATTTTTTAGCTATTTTGTTATTCTGTAAGTTGTTTAATGTCTAAAACTATTTAGTTATCTGCCATATGTTATGAAGGCCTCCAATTGCACAATAGAATGGCTCTTTTCTCTTTTGCAACGAAATCAATAGTATTGCATAGAGAAACATACGGTGGCACTAAGGTGACATCAAAGCTCCAATTTTTGGGGGGAGCGGAAAACAAAAAAAATGTTTTCCCGTCTCAAAAAAAAAATATTAACTCGGAGAAACACAAAAAAAATCTGTTTTCACGAGTTAATTTTTTTTTGGACTCTGGAAAAGAGAACTTGTGTTTTCCCGACTATTTTTTTTTAAGCAGAAAACACAAGTTCGGTTTTCCCGTCTTTTCCTTTTTTTGGAGACGGGAAAACACAATCGCTATATTGTG